>PVIW01003710.1:0-33923 GCA_004026585.1 Noctilio leporinus
CAAAAAGGCACCAATTTTTACAAGTGAACAAGGAGAAAAATTATATCTTATCAAGCATTTATCATGATATGCTGACCAGAAGTGACTGCTGCACAGCTCTAATTCGTCATGTAATTGAAGACTGAGAAAATGTCAGTACAATCATGCTTGATTGTATAT
Organism: Noctilio leporinus; assembly: GCA_004026585.1. Classification (NCBI taxonomy): domain Eukaryota; kingdom Metazoa; phylum Chordata; class Mammalia; order Chiroptera; family Noctilionidae; genus Noctilio; species Noctilio leporinus. The sequence continues at coordinate 160 of PVIW01003710.1, forward strand.
TGCTGTTTCTAACTCTACATGAGAATTGACTGTATAATACATACGTATTTTATTTTAACTCAGCCCATACATTATCCTGTGTATGCAAAGCATTTGCATAAGCAATTTCTTTTCCTTGGTCTTATGTTTTATTGTTTCCTTTGCTGTTTTTTTCTTTGTTTCTAATATTAAGGTTTTATATTTTCAAAAAATGACGCAAATCAAAAGTCTTTATATGAAAGGCTCTTTTATTGCCTTTCCTTTATTTCCTTATAAGAACACCATATTAGTCACTTCCTCAGTGGTTTCTCTTCATGTAAAATTATATCAATATATGGCATATGCTAAAATAAATTTCTTGGAAAGTGTTAAAAAAAAAAAAAAAAAACAAAAAACAAGGGCCTAAATGCACTTGTGCATCAAGGCTTCCTACATACACAGATAGATGATGATAGAGAGATAAATACCCTATTGGTTCTGTTTCTCTGTAGAGCCCTGGCATACACTGTTCAAAAGGAAGAATCACCTGTCAGACCTGCCCCTGAGGAGGTAGCTCTTTAACCTGTTGTGATTAGAACAATCAACTTGGTTTTCATTCATAAGGTGTTGAAGTAATTTGAAAAGATATATGCATCCTGTCCTGGCTGGTGTAGCTCGGTGGATTGAGCACTGACTGGCCTGTGAACCAAAAGGTAGCCAGTTTGATTCCTCATTAAAGCACATGCCTGGGCTGTAGGCCAGGCCCCCAATTGGGAACATGTGAAAGGCGATGGATAGATGTTTCTTTCCCCTTCTTTCTCCCTTCCTTCCTCTCTCTAAAAATAAATAAATAAAATCTTTAGGACTTCTGGCCAAAATGGAGGTATTGGCAGACATGCTTCACCTCCCTCCACAACAATAAGAAAAAATACAATAACCTCAAAACTAAAAGCAACCAGAACTACCAGATAATTGAATTGCATGGAAGTCTAACAAACAAAGATGTAAAGAAGTAACAGAACCCTGGCTGGTGGCTCTGTGGGAAGGCGCCGTCGGCCTGTGAACCCCAAGGTCGCTGGTTGGATTCCCAGCCAGGGCACATAACCAGGTTGCAAGCCAGGTCTCCAGCCAGGTCCGTAGCTGGAGGCAGGTGAAAGGCAGCCATACATGAATGTCTCTCCTCCTCTCGGCCTCTCTCCCTGTCCTTCTCTCTGAAAATGGTGAATAAAATCTTTAAAAGAAAGAAACAAAACAAAACAAGAAATAACACACATCTAGACAGGTAGGAGGGGTGGAGCCGAGGTGGAGAGGATGTGGTGTGGTGGTAGTGGCAGTGGGAGCAGCAGCAGCGAGGTAGTGGCTGTGGCCAGTGGGAAGCTCAGTCACACATGATAAAAGTCGGGAGTGATCTCAGCCCCAGACCAGACCGCTCAGCTCATGGTTCCAGCTCCGGGAAATAGAGCCTCACCGCATCTGACTGTGAAAACCAGGGCGGGGAGTGGGGTGTGGGGGTTGGGGGAGAAGGAAGGTGATGTGGTTGCTGTACAGTCTCTGTTTTATTTTATTTTATTTCATTTTTAAGATTTTATTTAGTATTATTTTTAGAGAGAGGGAGAGGGATATCCATGTATGGCTGCCTTTCACCTGCCTCCAGCTACAGACCTGGCTGGAGACCTGGCTTGCAACCTGGTTATGTGTCCTGGCTGGGGAATCGAACCAGCGACCTTTGGGTTCACAGGCCGGCACCTTATCCACTGTGCTATCAGCCAGGGCTCTCTGTTTTAAATATTGGTTTTATTGTTGTTCGGTGTGGCAGGCCAACAGATCAGGAGGCAACAGCCAGAAAAGACAGTTCATTCCTCATGAATCCTAAGAGAACGGGACACACCACCCACAGCATCCACCCGGGAAGCAGCAGGGGCCAGGAGGCAGAGGGAGGCAGAACACAGTGGGCAGGAGCCCTGACTGCGGCAGAGGAACGGGCAGGGCAGGGCAGGGTAAGCAGGCCAAGGAATGGCTAGTTTCAATAATGTCAGTAGGCTGGGGGTGCACAGGAACTGCCCTTGGCCTTAGGGTAGTCAGGGTGGGGGGCAGTGGCCCAATAAAGGAAGTAGGTAGTTGGGGGTGTGGGCCCTGGATCTGTTGGTTTGTATCTGAAAGGCGAGCTGTTTACCAGCTCAGGAGTCAGCCAACCCCAGGAGGGGCAGTCCATCCAGAGTCCGCCAAGCCCTGGATGTTAAAGCATCAGAGTTCCGAAAAGACGTGATGACGCAGCCTCCCCTAAGGTTGCAGGCAGGGTGGTGGCTGGGGCTGCAGCCAGCAGCGCAGGCTTCGCTGGGGCTAAGCCTCCCTCTCAGGCTTGCTCCCCGGTCAGTGATCGTGTGCCGGCTGGTGGCGGGCGGCCTCAGTTCCTCATCGCCTGCACCTCCCCACGGGGCTGCCTGAGCGTCTTCATGACGTGGCCACTGGTTCGCTCCGGAGCACTGACCCAAGAGAGGGAGCGAGGCACAAGCTGCAGGCCTTTCGTGACCTCGTCTTGGACACCAGGCGCCACCTCCTCGCCAACGCCTAAGAATTAGCAGCCAGCACTCAGTGGGTGGGGAATTAGGGTCCAGATTTTGAGGTGAAAACTGTCCAAGGACTTGTGAAAGTGTTTTAACACTATCCCAGCCTCTTTCCGCTGAAGTCACAGAAACTCAGCTCCAAAGAGGCTGCATCCATGGGCTCCCAGGAACCAGCCAGGGGAAGGGCAGAGCTGGTTTCTCAGGGACCAGAACCTGGACCCAGATGCACACACACTCACACACCCCTGAAACGGGCTGAAAGACCCCACAGCCTGCCTGAATACATGTCCTTGCAGCCCCCTGAACAGAAACAAAAGCTGCCACCTCAGGGGTGGCCCTGACGCCTAGCCTGAGGTCATGGTGGACTCGCTGTGCCTGGGGCAGGGGCTCCCTGTGTGGGGGCACGTGGACCCCAGTGTCTGCAGGACAGGGCCTTCCCGGCAGAAGAGGTTGTCAGGTTGGAGCCCTGCCTTGGATTCGTGAGCCAAAGTGACAGTTGCCTTATTTTTGAAACAACAGGAAAAAAACCCACCTCTTCGAACTCTCAGAATGGTAGCTTCCCACACGTGTGGCCTAACCATGGGCCGCCTTGAAGACATAAGTGTACGAAGCCTCAGTCTCACACAGGCCACTCCTTCTCACAGTTGACACACTTTTTTCAAGCCAGAACCAAATCTTTAAAAAATGTTTTAAAATTTATTTTTAGAAAGAGGGGAAGTGGCCCTGGCTGGTGGCACAGTGGTTAAGGCGCCAGCCTGCAAACCCAAATGTCGCTGGTTCGATTCCCCAGCCAGGGCACATAACCAGGTTGCAAGCCAGGTCTCCAGCCAGGTCCATAGCTGGAGGCAGGTGAAAGGCAACTATACATGGATGTCTCTCTCCCTCGCTGCCTCTCTCCCTTCCCCCCTTTCTAAAAATAATGAAATAAAATCTTTAAAAATAAATAAATAAATAAAATAAAAATTTAAAAAATAAGAAAGAAAGAAAGAGGAGAAGTGAAGGCAGGACAGAGAGAAACATTAATTGGTCCCCTCTTGCACACATCCTAACTTCGGACCAGGCCCGCCACCTAGGCATGTGCCCCGACCAGGAACCGAACCAGTGACCCTTTGTAGTGCGACACCCAGCCTGTGAGGCACACGGGTCAGGGCCAGAATCAGATCTTAGACACCACAGATGGGTGAGCCAAACATGGTCATTTAATCTTCTCCCCTGGCTGCTGCTCTGAAGAGCAAGGCTCCTGACAGTAAGTGGAAGGGAGCTGCAAACGGAACTGTCACCTGCGGGAGTCACCGCTGTTACCCTGCCCGTCACCTGGAGACACAGTCGGCCCCTCATCCAACCCAAAGTCTTCTGATGGGGAAGGTTCAGAGCCCAAGGGTGGTTTCGCTGCTGAAAACACCTTTTAGGCAAACACTGGGCAATTCTTGGGGGTAACTGTCTCCCAGTCCAGTAACAGGAGCCTTGGGGGTGCACGCTCACCCTGACCTCGCCCTCACCACGTGCCAGGCTGCTGACAGTGGGCCAGGGCTTGGATGCGACCTGTGCTTTTGCTTCTGAAGTTCCCCATGGCTTTGCCTTTATTTCAATCAGGGTGTTTAACATTTCGTTAACCTTTTAAATAAGCACTTCGTTGACCGCTTCATTTGTCCGGAGCACATTTGAGAGCATTTTTCTGGGGTGGTTTGGGAAACGAACTAGGCCTGGCCATCAAGGTACAAATTCCAGCCCTGATGTCATTTTTTCATCTGTAAAATGAGGTCTGGCGACCTGCCAAGCGCCTGGCGCACAAGAGTTGCTAGGTAAGCAGGATGACACGTTGTGACTGCCCGGGATGTCAGGAGAGGAAACAGGCTCAGAGGCTCAGCCACTTATCCAAGGCTGCACAGCTGGGGAAGGACAGACGGGGTCCTGACCTCCAGTCCCAGGGTCCCAGGCCAGGGCTGCCCTTCGGTATAGCTCACATGGGGCATTGGGTTGGGAGTAGGGGGAGGCATCCACAGCCTTTCAGCAGGGACAGGTGGGCTAGGAATAGGCGGTTGGCGGGACATTTTCACTGGGGCTGACAGAGGCTCCCTGAAGCCAAGAGAGGCCTTTGACTCTCCACTTGGATCCCCCAGTGGCAGGAGGCTCCAAATCTGCCTTCAGCCGCACGCCTGGTCCTGCCACACCACCTGGGGTAACCGTGGAAACACATGACCTACACGTGTGAAACACCCAAGTGTGTGTGTCACTCCTTAGTGTACATACGTGCACAGCGTCTGCATGTGCTCCCGGAAGATGCAACTCATCACAGGATGGATGGGGCTGTCCATTATATACACAGTTCCCCAGCGTGCTGTAACCCTCAGGGCCTCCAGCGAGGTCACCTCCCTCCTGCAGGGGTCCTCCAGGTGCATCCTCGAAGTGCGGTGTCTCATCTTCCTCTCTGGACTCAGAACTCCTGTGTTGTCTCCTAGTAGCTTCGGTCCTAATGCAGTTCGGGGCCCGACAGACCAGCCCCGCCCTTCCCATCCCCAAGGCAAACTGACAAAGAGCAGAGGGGACCCCTGTGCCCACCCAGCTCCTCATGGAACACAACACAGCTTTCCTGTCACAGTGTTTATTGGTTTCTAAGGGCAGCGCCTCTCCCTCGGGTGCTGAGCAGGCTCATGTCTTTCGGGTTCCGAAGACAGGGCGGTTCACATGCTCCGGGGAGTCCAGGAAGGCCCGGAGCTTGGGCCGGGCGCTGAGGCGGGCCACGTAGGCGGAGAGCAGGGGGAGGGAGTCCAGGCAGCCGGGGGCCAGGATCTGGTGGTTGAGCAGCAGGTCCAGCAGGTTGTAGTCGGCGAAGGAGACCTGCGAGCGGGGGCCGGGGGTCTTGAGCAGGGTTGAGAAGGACGGGTGCTGGGGCCAGGACTGGGCTGCTTTCCTGAGCCAGCCACAGCTCCACTCTGGGCCCCTGTCTGCCCACCGGAGAAATGGACCCACAGCAGGCCCGGCCCAGCACTCACCTGGTCACCCACGATGAAGGCCTGGCCTCCCCGGTTCTGGGACAGCAGGGTCTCAAACGGGTTCAGGTGCCTTGGCAGCTCCTGAACATACTGGGCCTTGCCCTCCTCCTGCAAATGGGAGGGGTCCCAGGGGCAGCATGCTGTGCGCCTGGCGAGGTGGCCTCCCCACCCCCTGGCCCGCACTCACATAGTTGTGGTGGATGAGGTGGCTACAGAGCCTTCGGAGGTCCTCCACCCCGTCGTTCACCATGTCCACCTGCGCCGCCTCCCGCTGGTCCGTGCCGTAGAGCCCTGGTTGGGGGCTGGCCTGAGCTGTGTTGCCCCTGCCCCGGTGGACTGGCCACCCCAGCCCCATAACCCACAGCCATCCTAACCTTGGCTCTGCCTCTTCCTGGAAGGCCATCGGGCCTGCTCTCCGATGGAGCAGAACCCTGGTGGCTGTAATGCGTCCCTGAACATCCTGCTGGGACCTGTCAGGTACTTTCCTGGACCTCAGAACTCACCAAGGGAGCGGCCCAGGTGGCGCAGGATGGCATTAGACTGGTACAGGGTCAGGTCTCCATCCTGGAACTTGGGAAGCTGCCCGTACAGCTGGGGGGATGGCATGGCTCAGTGAGGGAATCTGATCTCAGCTGTCCCCCATCTTAGTTTTACCCCCAAGGCCCAGCCCCTGACCCCACGGGGCGCAAGCACTCACACAGGAGGCCTTGAGGGAGCCCTGCAGCCAGGAGTCCTTGGTTACCACCTCCTCCTTCCAGCTCTGGCCCTGGTCAGCCAGCAGCAAGCGAATTGCCTCGCCGCGCCCTGGGGGCCAGGGGCAGGGAGACGGGAGTGTGCAGACAGACAGAGGAACAGGATGGAGACCCTAACCTCGCATCCTCTGGGAGAGGGTGGACCTCAGAGGGAGAATGGGGACCATTTGGGACGGGAACACCCAGCCCCACAGTGCCCCAGGAAGGACAGAGGAACAGTAGCAAAAGCCAGTTCAGGCCTTTCCCCCTGGGTCCCGCCTTTGGCCCCCCGGCCCAAGTTCAGGGATCAGCCTGTATCTGGCCTGAGCCCTGTGTTCTCTGAAGGAACAGGTGCTGCACCTCGGACGGGAAAATAGACGATGGTGTAGGGTGGCACTAGGAGAGACAGACAAACAGCCAGATGAAGGGTTGCCCTCCTGTCTGCAGCCTGGGGGGTCAGACTCCCTGGAGAGAGGGGGGCTTAGCCAGGGCCCATCCCCTACCCTCCACCCGGTCCAGACCCTACTCACTGGCAGGCGGTGACAGTGATGATGAGTGTGCAGGAAGGGGAGCGGAGCCCACAGGGCTTGTATTTACAGTTCTGCTCCACCCCCTCCGTCGTCCAGGCCTCACCCCAGGAATGCGCTAAGTCACTCGGCTGGGTCCCAGCAAAACGCTGGGCAGGGCGGAACAGGCCTCATCGGAGGGGTATGCCCTGCCTGCAGGCCGGGGGCTGTACACAGCACATCTCCACACACATCTCCAAGCAGACACAACTCCGGGCCCCCAAAGGGCCAGGACAGTGTGGCCAGCTGAGTACCTTCCCCACTGCTGGGTTCCCAGCACCAGCACACAGTAGGTGCTCAATACATGCTTATTGCACGAATAAATGCCATTTCAGCGGACTTACCTAAAAGGACAAAAAGCCCCCCTCAGGCCTTCTTCACCAGTGCCAGCGATTTTGTTTTTGGCCCTGTCAGCCGTAGTGAAGTGCCATTTTTCTGAGCTTTACTATCAGGACTGGAAAATTGCTGAAAGTATTTTAAAGGCACCGATGCACCGAAAAAAAAGCTGCTAAACAGGACGGGTGAGGTCACAATCGGACCCTGCACCTGAAGATAACATCAAAGCAAACTGAAGCCTACACAAAACCCACGGAAGCATCCTGTTCTGCATCAGCCCCGACTACCAACTGCAGCCCCTGACTACCAACTGCAGCCCCCTCGCCCTTTCCAACCCTGTGAAAACTCACAGCCCCAGCCTTTCAGGCCAGTGCTACTCTGCGCTTAGGCCCCTTTCCTCTCTTAAAAAGTGAATAAGCACTTTGTTCTCTGTATTTTCTTCTCTCTGTGAATTCTTTCACAGCCCACAGCACCGGCCACCCTACCATTACACACACATTCTCTATCCATGATAATAATAACAGCAAATGCTTAGGGGCTGAGGATTTTACAACTATGACAACCCTAAGCTTGGTACTGTTCTTTCTGGTCCTCGTTCGGCAGGGGATGAAACTGAAACAGAGAAGTTAAGTGGCTTTCCCAAGGTCACACTGCTGGTAAACAGGAATTGAACGGAGGCCTGGCTGGCTTCAGGGGCCACACTTTTCATTCTCATTCTTTCTTCTGCAAGCTCTGTCTTCGCCAACCCTACTTTTCACTGAGTCTAAGAACTCTGTACTCTTCAGATACAGGTTAGACCTGGGGAATAGGTGGAGGGAAAGACAGGACGATGAACTGAGCCTGGCTGGTGTGGCTCAGTGAACTGAGGCCTGTGAACCAAACGTTGCTGGTTCGATTCCTGGTCAGGGCATGGATTGCACGCTATGTCTCCAGTAGGGGGCAGGTGAGAGGCAACCACACATTGTTGTTTCTCTCCCTCTCTTCCTTCCTTCCCCTCTCTCTAAAAATAAAATTTTAAAATTATTTTAAAGGAAGACTGGAACTGAGACAAGTAAGAAGCTAAGAAAAATCCCTGACAAGTGGAATAGGAAAACAGACAGATCCCTCCACAAACTGGCCAAGCAATTTACAGCCAGGTGCAGACGGTCACCAGGGAAGAAGCAAAAACTGGGAAAATAAGGATGTTGCCCCCAGGGTAGCTTTTGCTCCCCTGGCCTCCCCTCCAGTGGTACTTGCAGCTCCAGGCCCAGAAAAGCAGGCAAATCAGGAGAGCAAGGCCAGGACCCACCGCCACGACTAAAGAGCTGCCCTGGCGCTGGCCGGTCAGCAGAGGGCGCCACCTGGAAGCGCTCACTTGGAGAAGCGGTGCGTGTTCTGCTGACACCCTCCCGGGACCGCCCCTAGGGTGTCCGCCACAGAGGATACAGCTGGAGCGCTCTCCCTGTGGAAGGCATCCCGTGCCATGCCCTCCCTTTCTTTTTAAAAAAAATTTATTTATTACTTTTAGAGAAAGGGGAAGGGAGAGGAGAGAGACATCAGTGTATGGTTGCCTTTCACCTGCCTCCACCTACGGACCTGGCTGGAGACCTGGCTTGCAAGTTGGGTATGTGCCCTGGCTGGGGAATCGAACCAGCAACCTTTGGGTTCGCAGGCCGGCGCCTTATCCACTGAGCCACCAGCCAAGGCTCATTCCCTCCCTTTTTTCTCCCCAGCTCCCTCTTCTTTCTTCACAGGCCTGTGTCTCCTCAACTCCAAGGGGATGAGCAATGAGCAGCTGGCACCTTGCCCAAGGCTGATCCCCCAAACCTGTTCCCAAAGCCCCCTTTTCTCTGACTTCCCAGGGAGCTCAGGCAGCCCAGCCTAGGCTCTCCTGTTGCTTCCTCTATACTAACCCTTCCCTGTTTCACTGTCCCCAGCTTTAATGACCACACTCATAATCACCTGGACTTGCATTATGAAATCTTTTCTATGCAAAAGTCAAGACTCCACACAGTGCAGCTGGCCCTGGGCCAGACCCCGGTCTGGTAACAGGACGAACAGGACCTCCTGAGGCAGGATAGGGACTTGGGAAAAATACCAGGTGGCCAGGAGGCCAAGTTAAGACCAGGTGGCCAGAAAGGACACTGGATAAGCTAACTGCAAAAATGTTACCACCTCTCTACTCTCTACTCAGAACCGCAGAGGTAGCTGATCTTATCTCCCTTCTAACTGCTTCCTTGCAGAAGTTGAAACTACTGACCCTTGAGTGCAGGAGATCAAGATCTGATAGCTATCTGGCCTTCCCCATGTGGCTAGCGAGGGACACCAGCTTCGCCTGTGCGCAGGTACAAACATAGTTACCAGGCAACTCAGCAACCGCAAGAAGTCGTGAGATCCAGAAATGGACAGTCTATCAAAAAACCTGCCTTCTTCCTCCAGCCACTTTGTGCCCAGTTTATAAACTCAGCCAAGCGGTCAGCCCTCGCCCCCGGGGCAGTTCAGACAACCTTCCTTTCCCTCCGGGCTGCCTCCCCTGTGCTTGAGTATAAACTTACTAAAATCTGTCTGGAAGTTCAGCTGGAGTTTCCTCTCAATTTCTACCTTGGGGAACCCAAGGACCCCGACACCAGTAACACTCCTGGACCTGGGAGGGCTGCATCCTTCCAGGCAGAGCCCAATGTCTGCCTCCCTGCAGGCCCGAGACAGGGGTACAGGGAGGTTCTCAGGGGCGTGGTGGTCTGCCCTGGGGCCCGGAGAGAGCTCCTTTCAGCCTGGTCTTCCTGTCTGAGCTGCAAGGAGAGAAAGGCATCCTTCCCAGGGGCAGAGTCCCCGCCCAAAGCCCGGGGAAAGCCAGCCCCCCATCACCAGCGCCTCAGGGAGCTCACAGGCATCTGGGGCTGAGAGGGGTGGGGGACGGTGCCACAGCTGACTTCCTTCCCTGGGCCACAGCTGGAGCAACAGCTGCCCAGCGCTTAGCAGCTTACAAAGAGCTTTCACGTCAATGGTCTGATTTTATCTCCACGACACCCCAGGAGGAAGGGAGTCTTGGTCCCATTATACAGACGAGGACCCCAAGGTTCAGAGAGGCTCATTCTCCTGCTCTGGCCTGGAGCCCGCATGCCCCCATCTCTGCACAGGCATCATGGACCTGAAAGAATGGGTGGCCCCTGCCCCCTGCCGCACCAGCCTCCCGGGGGTGCTGTCACCCAGGACGGCTTGGTACTATGCTGTAGTGCATAAGTGGCTGTTTTACCCACAATCCTCTGGCTCCATGGGCCCAGCCCATGGTTTAGCTCTGCAGCTACCCTGGGGCCTCCTGCTCTGGGGCCCAGAGACACAGCTTTTCCCACCCAATTGACCAGGCACTTCCCTGTGTCCCATCCCCACCTCCAGTTCATGTATACTTCAGCATCTCTCTTTGACGGGTTTTTAAATATATAGAAATAACCAGCCTCATTGTTACTTAAAAAGCACCCCGATGACGTGTACATTCTGTAGTTTTTATTATATTTAGTGTCGTGCAACCACGACCCCTATCTAATCCCAGAATGTGCTCATCCCCCAAAAGAGAAACCCGCTACCCATTAGCCATCATTCCTCCCCCTCCCCGGCCCCTCCCTCGGCAACCACAAATCTCTCTGGATTTGCTTATTCTGGACGTTTCATATAAATGGGATCGTATGCCATGTGGTCTTTAGCGTCTGGCGGCTTTCACTTAGCGTGATGGTTCCCAGATTCAGCTACACTGTGGCGCTGTTAGTGCGTCATTCCTTTCTACAGCTGAATCGTATTCCATTGTAGGACTCTGCGCGTTTTCTTTACCGCTCGTGCACTGACGGGCATTTGGGTTGTTTCACTTCCCAGCTGTTATGAATAATGCTGTACGTCCATTTGCGTACAAGTCTGGTGTGGGCTTATGTCTCAGCTCCCTTGGGTGTATACCTAGGAGTGACATCTCTGGGTCATACGATAACTCATGCTGAGGAACTGCCAGGCTCTTCCGAAGGAGCAGTGCCATGTTGTAAACCAACATCAGCCTATGAAGGTGCCACCTTTACATCCTCACCAATTGTTATTGTCTTTTTTTACTTCAGCTGCCGTAGTAAGTGTGAAGTGATACCGCAACACAGCTCTGGTTATGGGTTCCCCCGGTGCAGAGAGGAGCCATCGTCCTTCCCATTGGAGTCACTGCCCAGATAGACACGGATCTTCACATGTTGATGACGACGTATCAGGTAACGCATGGCCTAGGCATCAAGGGAGATGCTGAAACAGTTAAGATCTTCGTACCTATTTCCACCCAAATGGACTCTTTTAATAAAGAATATGAGACCATCACTGACAGTCCATCTATACATCTGTCCAAACATCCACCCAGTAACAACCAAATATTCAACCATCAGTCCGTCAAAACATCCACCTATCCATTTATCCACCCATTCACACAACTACCCACCCAATAAATCATCTACCTATTCATTATTTTTTTTCACTGTTCATCTTTTTACTTGTTCGTCTATCAATCTTTTCAACTACCCACCCAACCCGCGCAATCATGCATCCATCCACCAGGCATTTAACCATCTTGCCTTTTAGCCAGCCACCCACCTGTTCATCCATCCATCCATCATCCATCTTCCCATCTACCACCCAACTATCCATTCACCTGTCCATTACCCAGCACTCTGTCCATTCTGCAACCCTTCCATCCTTCCATCCATCCGTCTATCCATCCACTCATCCATCCATCCATCTTCCCATCTACCCACCCAACGATCCATTCACCTGTCCATCTACCCAACTCCCTGTCCATCCTTCCATTCATCTACTCAATCATCCATCCTTCCACTACCAACCATTAGAACACCAGTCCATCATATCACCCATCCATCTACCTGCCTGTCAATCACTGATCCACCTGGACATCCTGGTCACGGGAGTGGGGACCTCAGCCCCAATGAGTCAGGTTGGGCAAACCAGGGGCACCAAGATGTATGCCCTGACATGCTGCTCTTTGAGCACAAGCCAGGGAAGATTTCCAAGCCAGGCTTTCTTCATCTGGACACTAAGTCTTTGCTCCTTGATTGAAAACGTTTCTACCCACTAACCCTGACCAGTTATGGCCTCCATTTCTCACCACTCCTCACCTTCCTAGCTGGTTATTTGGACACGAAGTCGTTTATCCCATGTGGAAACCACCCTTTTTTGAGCCTTACCTATGTGCCAGGAACCTGTAAGATCCTTTATCATCTAATTTTCACAAAGGCACTATGAGGCAAACCCTAGGTCAGCCCCCATTTTCTGGATAAGGGAACAAGCTCAGAGAGGTGAAATGCCTAGAGCCCCTTCTACAAGCCTGCGGAAAACGGGAGCACCTCATCTCTGAAGGGTGCTTGCCTGGGATGCAGTGCCCTCCCACCTCGGGGGGTGTGGCCTGGGGTGCAGAGGTGCCAGAGGGCACCCAACGCTGAGCCTGCAAGTGAATGGTCACCATAAATGGGCATAACGAGCCCTTCTCGCCCTTGACCCTTGGCCGGCATCCACTCGCTTGTCAACCCTGTTTTGCCCTCAGATCCTCAGACCCGGTCAGGGCTGTGTGGTAACGGTTCCCTCTGCCTCTGTGGCCGTGGCTCCCTTCACTCGGTTAGGCCCACCATCCCTCTGGTCTTGGCTCGCAGGTCACTGCTGTCGCTTCCGCAGGCCCCGGTCACAGCAGGGTTCCCATTCGACGCCTTCTCCTCGCCAGTCTGTTGGGTCCTGACCCGCGCTTGCACCCTCCCACAGCCCTTCTGCATTTGCTGAACTTGCACCTCCCTCTGAGTGGACGGCTCCAGGGGGCAGGGTCTGGGTTCCAGCCCCCAGGAGGACACATGGCAGGTGCTCCACAAACATTTGCTGAAGAGTCAGCCCTCTGAAATTTTCTCCAGCCTCACTGTCTCCAGGGGCTGCTGACTCAGCCTCCCTGAGGGTCTCCACCCAGTGCCTGCTGTCCTTTCCAGCGTGTGGAGCACTCCAAGTCCACAGCTGATCCCTGCTGGGACCCCCAGCGCTGGCCCAGGGCCAAGGACAGGTTACATGTGGGGGACAATGGCTAGAACGTCACCCGTCCCCTCCTCTGCGTCCCTGATGTCTGGGTGAGTGCACCGGCAGGCAGGCCACTGGCCCCAGAGCGGGGCCTCGGGCTGGTGAGGTCTGTCCCAGGGCTGCAGCAGCAGCCTCAGATGTCAGCAAAAGGAGTATAGGAATGGACGGCTGCGGGGCCAGGAGGGGCCGCAGCCCGCAGCTCAGGTGGCAGGGTCTGGTTCCCTCGGACAAAAGCTGGCGCAGGAGGCAGGTGAATAAATCATGAGGGACCCAGAGCAGGGCCGGGCAGGACAGCTGACCTCATTCTGGGAGGTGAGGAGCAGGCGGCTGGGTGGTGAGTGGCCTGGGGACATAACAAGGGGCACTAGAGGCCCTCAAGGTGGCCTGGGTCCCCCCATCCTTTTCCCTGAGAAGCAGGAGGTGGGAGGGGGAAGTGCAAAGGAACCATGCAGTGGGGGGAAGGCGGGGAGACCCATCTTTCCACAATCCGGAAGCCAGCCTAGGAGGAGAGGGGAGACCAGAAGAACAGGGATGGATGAACAGAAAGACAGAAGGGTGTGAGAAAGAGCAGCAGAAGGTGGGAAGTGACAGAGGTGGGCCTGAATGGGCACCTATCAGCAGGGGGCAAGGGTCAGAGAGAGGACTGCAGGGGAGACAGACACACAAAGGCACCACAGAGCAGAGAGCAGGACAGAAACAGAGGAGGAGGAGCGCAGGGAGACAGAAGCCAGGAGCCAGAGAGGCTGAGGGCCAGGGTCTGCCCAGCCAGCCGTGGGGCCCGGGCGCAGCCTGCGGCGGAAATGAAGGTTGGAGGCGGCAGGGTGAGGGGAGGCTAGGATCTGGGAGAGGCGCCGCCGTAGGAGGTGCACAGGGACTAGGGAAGGTACGGGACTTGGGGGCGCCCGGTGCCCTCCAGCCCATGGATTGAGACTCAGGGAGGAGAGAAGCAGGGGCTTTGTGGGGGCCACACACAGCCGCCCACTAAGTGACCCTCCTGCAGGACCAAGGAAACCAGAGTGGGGTGGTGCCCCCCCTCCAGCAAGAGACGCCAAGCCCCCATCTCCATGGCCCTTTCCCAGGGCCCGGAAGGTGACAGCCTCCCCACGGGGGACCCCAGGCCCTCTGAGGGCCCTGCAGGGCCCAGCCAGGCCCCCGCCAGCCCAGCAGTCGCCAGGCAGCGACTCCTGCAGGAGCTCGAGGCCCAGGTGCAGGCGGCCTACGGGCAGGTAAAGTGGGCAACAGTGTGGGGCCGTCCCCAACTGAGGGGACCGTGAGCATGCACGGGGATCCCATGCCCCAGCCGGGGCCCCGCAGGACAAGTCCAGGGCCGAGCCCAGGGAGGGGACTCCTGGACATGCGTCTTGACGGAGGGGCCAGTCAGTCAGCGGCTGCCTGTGAGGGAGGCTGGCTTTGCTCCTTACTCTTTCCTCACTGAGCCGGGTGACAGGCCCTGGCCCGCAGCATTGGGGCACCAGTCCAGGTGGAGGTGCCAAGGGCGGGCAGCCTGGACTGGTGCTTGAGGGAAGAGCCAAGGTCCGGGCAGAAAAGGGCAGGGACTTCCTGGACTGGGCAGAGGTGGCCACCTCCCTCCGGACAGGCAGTGAGGTGAGGATCTGCCAAGTTCATACCCCTGGAGACACCCGCCATTCAGATGGGGAGATGCCCCAGACAGCCCTGGCACCTCGGGCACCTGCTTCCTCCCCCCGGGCCCAGACCCTGCTTCCAAAGACGTTAGGGGTCGGGGTTGGAGGCCTGCTAAAGAGGGAACATCTGGAAGACGCTCAGGAGCAACATGGGTGACTGGGCATTCCAGGGGCCCTGGGGCCCTGAGTGGCCCCGCTCACCAGCAAAGATGCTCAGAGATAATCCCAGATTAGGACACAAGCCCCCGTGCCCAGGGCTCCCCGCCTGCCCACCCGCCCCTGATCTTCCCTACAAAACCCTTGGAAAATCCCCGACCGTGCTCCCAGACTCCCTGCGAGCAGCTGCGGCTGGCAAGAGCCCACAGCAGCTGCTGAGGCCCACCCCCGGGCCACCCCTGGGACTCCAGGCCTGGCATGGTCTGGGGGTCCATGGGAAACTGTGCCAAGCGGCCCCGACATCAGGGGCCTAAGGTAGGAGAGCTAAGGGGGAGAAGCCAAGGCTAGGGGGCCGGGCTAGACCCTGGAAAGGTCAGGTGGGTGGGCAGGGGTTAGAAGTGGGCACAGCAGGGGGATGAAGGGGCTGGTTCCCACTGGACCTCCCTGCCAAGCCCAACTAGCCCCAGCTGCCCATCCAGTTGCCTGACCCTGCTTTCTGCTGGTCAGTCTTGACCTGGGAGACACAGAGCTTGAGGTCAAGGTCTCTGACTCTGCCACAGGCTTTCTGAGAGATGTCGGCCAAGTCCAGCCTAGAGTGTTAGCAGGTGAGGGTGTCCCGTCTCCTGGGCCAGGTGCCAAGGACAGGAGAGGCTGAGGAGCAGGGCACAGAGGAGCCCCTTGCTCCCGCTCATGGCTGGCTCTGCTGCAGGACAGCCGGCGGTGGCCCCGCTTCCCCACATGGGGCTCCCCCCACAGCCCAGGCCCCAGCCTCAGCCCTGAGGAGCAAGGGGGCTCCAGGCCAGGCACCCAGGGCTACTCGGTGATCAGCAGCCTGGTGGGGCCTGCCTGCATCTTCCTGCGGCCCAGCATCGCTGCCACCCAGCTTGTATGTATGGCTGCCTGCTGCCCTGCTCCCTCCCCCTGCCTCTCCCAGAGTAGGAGGGAGAGGACTGAATGGGGAGGTTGGAGCAGAGGCGCACAGACCCCCGTGGCTGGAGGAACAGAGAGACCCAGCCACCCAGGGGACATCAAAGACAGCCACCCAGGGGATGAGCAGGAAGGTGCCAGGGCCTCTAGGAGATTGACAGTGACACCGAGGACCCCAAGCCTGGGGTCAGCCCAGCCCAGCCCCACCTCTGGCAAATGGAGCTTCATGCCCTAGAAGAGGGTGGCAGGGGGTGAAAGACCTCCCATGGGAGAGGCCTGGCCGGTGGCAGGGAAGAGGGGAACCCAAGACCCCCAGACCAGTCAGCAGGAATGAGTGAGAGGAACCAGGTCTGAGCTGCATCAGACATGGGCCCTGTGCTTGCATGTTGTGGGGGGCTAAGCGGGAACCCCAAAGAAGCAAGGAGTCCAGGGAATTCCTAAACCCTCTGTGCCCCCTCAGGACCGGGAACTGCGGCCGGAGGAGATTGAAGGTAAAGGGTTTGGGTTTCTGGACGGGGCATGGGGGGGTGCACTCAGGGGAGGGCATGTTGGGTGGGGGCCTCAGCAGTCTCCAGGGGGTCCTAGGAGCAAGAAGAAGGCTGCAGGGGACCTGTGCAAGAAAACTGGGGACAAGACTGAGCAGGGTGGACAAACCCCGTTTGCCTGGTCTCATTCGCCAGGTGGGTCACAGGTTCATTCACTGAACATTTCCTGGGTGCAGATTGTGCCTGGCCCACTGTGTGCAGAGCACCAGAAAACACAGCAAACTGGATACATAGGGCCTGTGTCCTCTGCAAAGAGAGACAGGTGTCAATAAGTCAACAAATACCAGTGGTGCTAAGTGCTTCCAACTATAAGGACAGGTGGGCTTGGGGATCTGAGTTTAGGGGAAAGACTTCCTTGTGTAGGTGCCATAAGTGCCAAAAAGAAGGGGAGGGTGTTCAGAATGTGAGCTCCATGAGGTCAGGGATTTCATCCCTCTTCTTTCTCTCCTTCCTTCCTTTCCTTTTATTTCTTCATCATCATATCCCTACTACCTAGAGCAAAGCTTGGCACATAGTAGATGCTCCTTAAATATTTGTTGAATGAATTCTAGGAATAGCATGTGCAAAGGCCCTGAGGCAGCAAAGAGAAACTAATGTTTAGAAGGAGGGAATGATTGGCTCAGAGAAGGCGAATTGATTGGAACTCAATCCAAGGACACATTGGGGAAAAACTGACCCTGCCTTGCTTGGCAGAGCTGCAAGTTGCCTTCCAGGAGTTTGACCGAGACCAGGATGGCTACATCGGATGCCGGGACCTGGGCGCCTGCATGCGGACGCTTGGCTATATGCCCACTGAGATGGAACTCATTGAGATTTCCCAGCAAATCAGTATGTGCTTTGGCCCCACCCCCTCCTCCATTTCCCAGAGGTCAGGGCAGGGCTGCCGGGCCCCAGGCACAGAGAAGCAGCTCACCCCTCCTCAGCTCAGACCCTGGTCATTTTCTAGCAAGGACTCTGCCTCCAGAGAGTCTCACTCTTTCCTACCAGGTGGGCTGGGCAAGGACCACTCTTTCCATTTTTGAGATTATCTGATTTTGAGATTATCTGAAAGGTTAATTTGCCGAAGCTCGCACAGCCAGATTATTGGGGCCAGAACTTAAACCCAATGAAATTCTTCAGGAAAATTAAGGGAAGCCATCAAAAAACACGTTGACACTGCCTGTGGGGCCTAGAGGGTGGGAAGGGCAGGGGGCAGAGGAGGGCCAGAGGTGGGCAGGGCAGGGTCCCTGATGATCATGGCCCCCAGGTGGCGGAAAGGTGGACTTTGAAGACTTTGTGGAGCTGATGGGTCCCAAGCTGCTGGCAGAGACTGCAGACATGATCGGAGTCCGGGAGCTGAGGGACGCCTTCCGAGAGGTGCGGCCCCTGGGGCGGGGGGCGGGCAGGGACCTGCCAGTCTGCTGTGAGTGAGTGGCTGAGTGGCTGAGTGATCTATCTGTTGTGGATGACCCAAGGCCATGGCCAACGCTTCCACAGTTCGATACCAATAGGGACGGCCGCATCAGCCTGGGTGAGCTCCGGGCGGCCCTCAAGGTCCTGTTGGGGGAGCGCCTCAGCCAGCGGGAGGTGGACGAGATCCTCCACGACATTGACCTCAATGGGGACGGCCTGATCGACTTTGAAGGTATCACCACCTGACACCACACCCCCGGAAGCTTTTTTAACAGACGAAAGCAACGAAGGCAGCTGGATGGCTGTGCACCAGGCCAGGCCCCGGGGGAAGCAGACCCCAGTCCTCTCCCAGTGAACCAGCACGAGGACCCTGGAGAAAGAAACTAGTATTAGTACCGCCCCCAGGAGCAGGAGGAGGCAGTCCGTTCTGAGGAAAGTGGAGGGGCTCCATGAAAGGAAGTATATGGAGCCAAGGGTTGGAACCTGATCTAGAGCCCAGCTCCTCCACCCTGCATTCCCCCAGAGGGAAAACAGGGGTAAAGTAAGCTAGGAAGTCTAGGAAGATCAGCACGTAGAAATTCTCCAAAGTAGGCCTTGAAATTGCTTCTGAGCTTATAGCGGCCAAAGAAGGAGAAAAAAAGGTTCCGTTACAAGATTTTTTTCTGTCATTAAGGCAAAGCCCCTCTTCTTAGCCCAAAGACCTAACAAACCTGTCAGATGCGGGAGACTCCCCTGCAGGCCCTGCCCTGGACCATGAGCCCGGGAGCCTCAAGGCCAGTCTGTTGGCCTCATCCAGACATCAGACCCGGAACCTTGGCTTTGTCCCGGCAGAGTTTGTGCGAATGATGTCCCGCTGAGCCTGCGCAGAGCAGCAGAGGCAGCAGAGGGGACCTGGGACTATGGCCACTGCTCACCAGTGTGCTCCTGGAAGCCTCCCGCTGGGACCCTCTGCCTCCCCTCCCGCCCTTGCCCGCCCTCCCTCTGCCTCATTCCTCCACCAAGCCCTTGTCCAGCTCTGTTTCCCTGACAATAAAATACCTTCGGACTTAGGGAGATGGCTTTCACCTCTCACTTCCTCATCCTGGAGGACCCAATACTTGGCTCCGAAAGTTAAGTCCTGAGCCACAGGTTCTCTCCACCGTGAGCCCTGGGTGAGCAGGGACCCCCTCTGGGGCCTGGTCCCAGCCCACAGCAAGTGTCCCCAAAGGTCCCTGAACAAAGAAACCCAACCTGCTTCTCCTAGGTGAGGTGCACGTTGCCACTCAGCTCCGCTATGGCTCCTGCCAGACCCGGGATGACTAGAGGGGGAGCCGATGGGTTGAGGGCTCTCCTCAAGATCCATCTCATTCACTCTGGGAGGGGGGCTGCTCTGAAGCCTTCCAGAAGGAACCTGCCTCCTTCCCAGCTTTGATTCTCAGCGGGGAGGAGTGGCTGAGCTGTCGGGCCCTGGCCGTTGGTCCCTTTGGCACACATCTCAGCTTCCGGGCTGCCATCTCGTTCTTCCCGGGTGAGGGACCCCAGTCACCGAGCCAGCCTGGTGGGCACTAGGAGCTCTGCCGGACTCCAACTCCTTCCCTGGATGGTCTTGGCCTCAAGCTCCCCTTACGTTAGCCAGGTCAGGCTGTTCATGGGACGCCCACCTGCCAATCCTGCTTTCTCACCTCTTGCTGCCTTGCATGCCTGACTTCCCTTCACTGTCTGCTTCCTGGGTCACCGAATGACCCATCTGCTCACTCTGACCCTGCCCTGGTCTTCACAGACCCATTTTCCAGATTGAGGGACTAGAGAGGCCCAGGCTACGTGATTGGCGGAAGGTCACTCAGCCTCCTCTCCTCTCTCTGCTCCAGTCCGTGTAGCACATGCTGCCAGGTTATTTTTCTTGCAATATCCCTTGTATTTTGTGACACTCCTATTCAGTAACTGGCTGTGATCCCCCACAGTCCTCGGGTTGACCCAGCCCCTTTGCCTGGCACCGGAAGTCTCTGGGAGGACAAGGGACAAGCATAAAGTCACAGACAATTAGGACGAAGTGGAGGTGGGACTTGCACTCAGGCCTGGGTACTCAGTGCCATCAAGAGAGGGTGCCTCGGGGTCAGAGTGGACCCAGGTGGGGCCTCAGCCTCTAACTACTGGAAAGGCCTGGTCTTTGGAGCACAGCCTGCCTGGGAGGCAAGGGGAGCCATTAGCATGTGGTCGGGACGGTGTGGGAGGTTTTAGCCCCTTGCCTGGCCCTCATCATCACTGCTGCCAACAGGACGGCCTTGGGACAGAGCAGGCCACAGGTGTCCTGCCCAGCCCGGAGCCTGGACCCCGAGGTGCCAGGGCTGGCTACAGCAGCTTCAATGCCACCCTGCCCGGAAGATCCCAATTAATCCTTAATCCTCAATTAGGTGCTCTGTCCTGCCAGCCAGTCTGGCAGGCCTGGGGATGAGGAGGAGTCGCCCCAGGCCAGCAGCTTCCCTGGGAGCCATGGCCCACCCACCTTCCCACTCCTCCCCTCTGGCTGGCACAGGTGGCATTGCCGCCTGAGATACCTGTTCTGTCTGCGGGGATTGGGGTGGGGGGCACATGCCAGGGGAAGGGCAGAGTCCCGTGCAGGGTTACAGCCTCCTCTACCCTCTGGCTCCCAGACTGGGAGGCTCTGTGATTGGGCGGTTGGGAGAGTTGCCGGGGTGGGTGTAATTCCCTGCAGCAGGTCTGCTGCCTCCAGAAGTGCTCACGGCTCTGCAGGTCTCACTCATGCCCTCTCCCCGCAAAAGGCTGCGAGCCCCAATGTCTCCACAGATATCAGCTGGAGCCGGAACCAGGGCGGGGAATGAGCAGCAGGCAGAGCCTGTGCCCAGGCAAGAGGCCCTCTCCCACATAAGAGGGCACCTGCCAGCCAGGGCAGGCCGGAGCCACGAGATCTTCTGATTTTCCAAGAGCAACTGTACACTTAGATTTTTACAGTCTATTTTAAATAGTTTGATCACAGCATACATTCAGCAAGGCATATGCATTTTGAGTCCAGCTTGCGAATTTTCACCTGTGTCTGTACCCAGGTAACCATAACCTAGATCAAGATACAACAGCCACTCATTTTAGGATGGTTCCAGGTTACAGAACCATTTCAAGGGTTTACAGTAGCTCCCGTATACCCACACCCAGCTTCTCCTGCGTGTTAGGCCAGGTTCCCGGAGAAACAGAACCAACAGAAGGGAAGTATGTGTGTGTAAAGGTACTGTTATAGGTCATGTGATGAGGGGATCTGGACAGTCCCAAGACCGGTGGCAGCAGCCTGGAAGCCCCACAGGGTCTGTGGGGTAGCTCTGGCCCAGGCCTACAGGCCCGAGAGCCAGGAAAGTGGATGGTGCAATTCCAGCCTGAGGGCAGAACACCGGTGTCCCTGTGCAGCAGCAGCCACTGTGATTGCAGAGTCCCTCGTCCTCAGCCTTTGTGTTCTATTTCTATCTTCAACTGATTAGACAAGGCTCACCACATTGGGGATAGCAATCTGCTTTCTTTAGTCCACTGACTCAACAGATGTGAGTCATATCCAGAAATACCCGCACACACACACACACACACCCAGAATCATGTTTGACCACATGTTTGGGAACCCCATGATCCTATCAACTTGACACATAAAAATTAACCATCAGCCCTGGCTGGTAGCACAGTGGATAAGGTGCCGGCCTGTGAACCCAAACGTTGCAGGTTCGATTCCCCAGCCAGGGCACATAACCAGGTTGCAAGCCAGATCTCTAGCCAGGTCTGTAGCTGGAGGCAGGTGAAAGGCAACCACACATTGATGTCTCTCTCTCCCTCTCTGTCTCTCTCCCTTACCCTCTCTCTAAAAATAATAAATAAAATATTTTAAAAAATTAACCATCACACTATTGTTAACACCCTGCACTAGAATGGTGCATTTGCCACACTTAATGAACTCATACTGATACATTGTTATTAATTGAAGTGCACACTTCACGCAGGTTTCATCAGTTTTCTCCTGACTGTCCTTTTCCTGTGCCAGAATGCCACCCAGGACATCAGGTGACATTAGGTGTCATGTCTCCTTAGGCTCCTCTGGCTTGTGATGCTTTCTCAGGTTTTCCTTGTTTTTCTGTTTGCTTGTTTGTTTTTTAACAATTCAGTGTTGAGGAAGACTGGTCAGGTGTTTCACATAATGTCTCTAAATTGGGATTTGTCTGATGCCGTCTTCATGATTAGTGGGGGATATAGGTTTGGGAAAGAACAGCACAGAGACAAGGGGCTGTTCTCACCCATTGGGTCAAGGGTGTCAACATGACATCACTGTTGATGTTGGCCTTGCTCACCTGACTAGAGGCAGTTTTATAATATGAAATTACTTTTTAAAATGATTTAATTTATTTTTAGAGAGAGGAGAAGGGAGGAAGAAGCAGGGAAGAAATATCCTTCGGTTGGTTGCCCCTCTCATGCCCCCAACTGGGAACCTGGCCCACAATCCAGGCATATGCCCTGACTGGGAATTGAACCAGTGGCCTTTCCCTTTGTGGGATGACGCCCAACCAACTGAGCCACACCAATCAGGGCTATTACTATTACTTTTAAATTGAATTTATTGGTGTGACTTTGGTTAATAAAATTATTTAGGTTTTAGGTGCACAATTCATTAATACATAATCTGTATATTGTGTTGTGTGTTTAGCACCCCAAGTCAAGTCTCCTTTGGGTTTTTGTGTTTGTTTTCAACATTACTTTCTGCACTACAAAATGTTCCAGGATCATGTTGTGTATTTCCTCCCTAAATCCTAGAACCAGTCATTTCTGCAAAGAACTCTGGTTTTACTCTATGGGAGAATGATCTTAGAAACCAAGACCCGGACACTAGATTGTTTCTGGGCCCTCATCACTGATGCAGAGTGAGGAGATATGTGTGTATATATGCATTTATAAATGTTTCTATATGTAACCAATTTTATCTATATTAAGCTAAACAAAAATTCTTATTGATGCCTCAAATTCCAATCCATTACCACATGGATCAGTCTAGTTTCTTTCCCTGGCTTAGCTGTCACTTCTCATTCCAGCAGTGAGAAATCATCCATCTTCATCTACCTACTATTCAGTTCTAGTGTACATGTGCAGTGGATTCAGAACCATTAACCCATACCCCATGAGCAACCCCACACCACTAGAGTACAGAGCTATGTGCAGTTCCTGTTACCTGTCCTCCCACAGAATCCACTCATTTCCAGATTAGCACCTAGAGAGGCTGCTTCATACATTTGCAATACAGCTAGATCTTCTGTCATATTCTGCATCGAATACTGGGATCCTTGGTAGCCTAGATGATTTTTTAAAATATTTTACTTACTATTTTTTTAGAGAGAGGGTTAGGGAGAGAGCCAGAGAAGGAGAGAGACATCAATGTGTGGTTGCCTTTCACCTGCCTCCAGTCACGGACCCAGCTGGAGACCTGGCTTGCAACTTGGCCACGTGTCCTGGCTGGGGAATCGAACCAGCAACCCCTGGGTCTGCAGGCTAGTGCCCCATCCACTATGCCACCAGCCAGGACTAAATTATTATTTTTTTTAATTTACACACCTTAGCCCTGGCTGGTGTGGCTCAGTGGACTGAGCATTAGCCTGCAGACTGAAAGGTAGATTCAATTCCTAATCAGGGCACATGCCTGGGTTGGGGGGTTCCCTGGTTGGGGGCTTGCAAGAGACAACCGATTGATATTTCTCTTGCACATCAATGTTGCTCTCCCTCCTTTCCCCTCTCTCTAAAAATAAATAAAATATTTTTTAAAAGTTTACACACTTTAGTGCTCGCTTCAGCAGCGCGTATACTAAAACTGGAACGATACAGAGAAGATTAGCATGGCCCCTGCGCAAAAATGACACGCTAATTCGTGAAGCGTTCCATATTTAAAAAATAAAAAAAGTTTACACACTTTAAAGTTTACTCTTTGACCAAGGCAAATGTCTTGATTCACCATTACAGTGTCATACAGAATAGTTTCACTACCTTAAAAAAAAAAAAAAAAAAAAAGTCCCCTATGCTTCACTTATTCAATTCTACCCCTCAGCACCCCGCCAACCAGTAATTTTTCACTTTCTGTGTAAGTTGGTCTCTTCCACAATGTCATAAGGTTGGAATCATACAGTATGTGGCTTTCTCAGATTGGCTTCTTTCACTTAGCAATATGCCTCTCTGCGTCATTTCATGGCTAGATAAATCATTTCCTTCTATTGCTGGATAACAGTCCATTGCAGGAAGATATCACATTTCGTCTGTTCTCCAATCGAATGCCACCTCTTATGGGAAGACTTTGTGCTGTCACCAGACAGGCCCCTGTCCTGGTCCCCACCTCATCTTGCTGCACCTGTGCCTTTGCCTCCCTGTGTCCGCCTTGAGACCGGAGCTCCGTGAGGACAGAGGCCATGGCCGCTCCTTTACACGCCAGCGTCCAGCACAAGGCTTGGCACAGAGGATCGGGTCAGAAAATGTCTACTAGCTGAGTGAATGAATGTCCTGCGGACAGACCTGGGGGCATGAAGGTCACGTAAAGACAGGGGTTCTGGGGAGAAGTGGCCTGGGAGAAAGGGTTGGTGTTTGGAGGAGAGTGTAAGGTCTAGGGTAGTGAGGAATGAGAATTGAGAGGAGGGGTCTCCGCAGAGAAATGGAAAGATTTCGAGGCCCTGGAGTGGGACAGAAAAGAGAATGAAACACTAAGGCAATTTACGAATATTCATTTAATCCGCACAATCCTATAAGATAGCGTCTCCGGTTTACGGACAGAGAAACTGAGGCATACTCCGGTAAGAACCTGCCCAAGGGAAACTCGCTAGTGGGGACAGCGTGACATTCCAACTGTCATTCTGCTCTTTAGATGCAGGGGCTGGCGTGCAGTAATATTTGACAAAGATTAGCGGTTCCTGCTATTGTCATTATTTGGCACAGGCGTCGGCGGTCCCGGGTGAGCAGGTTGAGGGGCGTGTGAGGTCGCCGTCGGACGGGGCAGTAGCCTGGATCCCGGAGCGAGGCAATTGGGAAGAGGTGTGAAGGTGGCGACGGAGAGGGACCTGTTTCCATGGGAACCAACGAATGCTTTAGGAGGGCGCCTGCGCAGATCGGGAACAGGTTGCTGAACCGGCGAAAGGTGACGTAAAAGCGCGCGGGGTGAGACGCAGGGCTCGGAACGTCAAAGCCCTGCGTCCTCCGGCATCCGGGGCGGAGGAAAGGCGCGCTCTGTGGCAGCAGTAGCGGCGGCTGTGGCGGCGACAGCAACGCCAGCTGGACCCAGACCGGGCGACGCGGAGCCTACGTGCGGAGCAACGCGAGCGAGGCGTTAGGGCGGTGCCCGCGCCTGGGAAGACCCCTCCGCGCGTACCGCGGCAGAACAGCCCGGTCCCGGCTCCCGAGGCCCCGCCCCTCGAGTCTTGGGACTAAACGATTTGAGAGCGCGCGGTCCGGGGCCGCGAACTCTCCAATTGCGGAGAGCTGCGGACACCGCCCAATCCGGAGCAGACAGGTGCGAGGTCCGGGAAGCGGAGACCAATCGACAGCGGTTGCGGCCTGTTGGGGCCGGTCTCAGCCAATGAGGAGGCCCAAATGACATCTATGGGCACCAATCGGGAGTGAGAGAGCGTTTGTGCCCGTCCGCCCTTCCGGCCCAAGCTCTATTTACCAGGGGCGTGCAGCCCGCCTACCAATCAGAGCGCAGCTCAGTGGCTAGGCAGCCAACCCCGGAGGAGCGGCCGGCCGACGTCCGCCGCACCCAGGAGTTGGGGATGTCCTACAAACCCATCGCCCCCGCCCCCAGCAGCACCCCAGGCTCCAGCACCCCTGGGCCCGGCACTCCAGTTCCTACAGGTGAGGATACAACTCCATCCCTGCTCGCCTGCCCGGGCGGTCGAGGTCTGGCAAGGAAGACGGCCTGCCGCCTACGCTCCCCGAGCCTCAGTTTGCTGGCCTGAGAAGTGGGCGTGGTCACGTAAGGGCTCGGCGGGTGTAGGGGGAGGGGCTTGTCCCTGAAGTGGAGCGGCCTGCAGTGGAGCATCCCTTCGGAAGGAATCGCACGAGCCCGGTCGGGGTCTTGGAGCGCTGGGAGGAGAGTTCCCCGTCCCGCGCTCACCTCTTAACTCGCGCATGTTGCAGCCGGAAGCGTCCCTTCACCGTCGGGCTCGGTGCCGGGAGCCGCTGCCCCTTTCAGACCACTGTTTAACGACTTTGGACCGCCCTCCATGGGCTACGTGCAGGTGAGTGGGGCCGAGAGGCTGCCTACGGTTGGGGACTGGAGGCCCCCAGGGCCTGAGCTCACTGCTCTGTTTTCTTTTGACATAGGCAATGAAGCCGCCCGGCGCCCAAGGCTCCCAGAGCACCTACACGGACTTGCTGTCGGTCATAGAGGAGATGGGCAAAGAGATTCGGCCCACCTATGCTGGCAGCAAGAGCGCAATGGAGCGCCTGAAGAGAGGTGAGTGAGGCCAGGCCCACGCCCCTTAGCCCCGACCCAGGAAGGAGGGACCTCGGGGAGTTCCCTGAACCAAGCTAGACTAGGGTCAGGATCGCTATCCCTATGTGCCTTGAATTGAAGTAAACTTACTCTGTTTCCAGAGAAGGACCGGGGAATTTGTATTTAAACAGGGCAAATTGGGGATTAGCCAAACCTGCGATCTCATGTAGCCCTTCATTAGCTTATGGTCCCCTTTACTGGAAAGAAAGGGGGTGGGGAGGGAGGGGTCTTCTGGAGGGTGAGGGTAGGACTGGAGGTTCTCTGAGACCACCCTGTATGTTACTCCCCCATCCCCACCCCACCCAGGCATCATCCATGCCCGGGCCCTAGTCAGAGAGTGCCTGGCAGAGACAGAGCGAAACGCCCGCACGTAACAGGAAGCATCTCCACCTCCAAGTCTGGACCTTTGCGGGCCACAGCAGGGCATCTGCTTCTCCCTGGCCTTCACCCCGAGTTGCGCTTCCTGTCCTGTGTCCCTTGGTGGGTGCCCTCCAGGAACCAGGGGGTGGCTCTCGCTCCAGTCGGCAGCGCTACCTGCACTATCTTGGACCCCGGAATAGTTAGCAGCAAGGTCGCTGTGAGTCCTGCCCTTGACCTGCCATCAGTGTTGAACCAACTGGAGCTTCTTTCCGTGGCCCCCACCACTCAGCACTTACCACCCAGGACTTCTCACCGCCTCGTCCCAGACCCCTCCTCCCCAAGCAGGGCCTCAGAGGGCCTGTCCCCCACCCCGCCTTGTCTCTTGGGCCATAGCCTCTTTTCTCAGTGTGTCTTTTGCTAAACATGCCCTTTTTGTATAAATAAAAGATAATTTGGAGTTCTCTCAGCTTTTAGCCATTCTGAGTCTGGTACTTCTGCTAAGCCTGGGTGGCTGGGAAGAAAGAGGGAAAGAGAAGACTTCCTAGTGGTGCAGTGGGTGGGAGGGCGGCCGCTGAGTCTGACCCTTCCTGCCCGCCCCCACTCACACCCCTCAGCAGTCCATTGACCTTGCAGGGGCCCTGCCCCCGTCTGCCCTCCGCTTCCCAGAGCTGCGAGCTCCGCCCTGGTTCACAGAGGAGCCACCAGGGGGCAGCGCAGGGCTTCGACCTCGGCCACAGCTGGAGGGCAGTGTCTCCGGCGGGCCCAGATGCCCGGCGAGGTGGAAATGCAGGTTCGCTGAAGCCACGCCCTCACACCTTACTGCCCTAACAGCCCGAATGAATCAGTCCTCAGAGGCTCCTCCTCCCCATCTCCAGCTCAGTGGGGAGAAGGGGAGGCACTGCTGCTTCCCTCCCCGCAGCACCTTTAAGCAGAGCCAGGGAGACAGGACTGGCTTCCAGCATGGGGGTGCTGCCCCCGTCCCAGGCCTTCCGTGCCTCGGGTGTGGTCCCGAGAGCTCGGCCCGCCAGCTACCCACCCTTTGCCCAGGGTCTGGTGGCTGGTTGGCCAGACTTGTGGACCCGGAAGGTAGAGGTGGGGCCACCCCGAGGGGCTAGTCCTGGGAGTGACTGCGGGCCTCATTGGGTGTGTAGCTGAACGACCCTAGAGGCGTGGGGCGCCGGAACCCCATCCCCTAGGTAGAGGCAAGTCGGGGACCAGCTTCTGGCCTGACTTGGGTGGGGGATGCCGTTCCCCTGCCCTGGGTCTCAGGTTTGAGGGATTGGGAGAATGGGGATGGGACCCTGCCGTCTTTCTCTGGTACAGGGGAGGACTGGGCTGGGGTGAAAATAGAAACCGAGAGTGCTCTGGGGATTCCAAAGAACACAGAGCGAGTAAAAAAGCGCCGGCATTTGTGGAACTACCTCCTCCCCACCCCCCTCGCTGCCTGGGGAAGGAAGGCAGCCGCGGGCGGGGCGGCCGGGACCCCGCGCGGTGGGGAGGGCCCGCCGGGCCCAGGAAGGGGGCGGGGCGGCCGCAGTGACGCGGCAGGCGGCGGGGAGGAACGGCTGGGGAGCCAGGGAGAAAGGTCGGGGCCATGGTCTGGCGCTACGACTCCCGAGGGTCCGGCCACCGCTGGAACCCGAGACCCCAGCTGGGGGCGCTCGGGGCTCAGACGCTTGGCCCGTCCGTCCCCGCCCTTGCCCGGTGAGGGGCGCCCGCCCTCGGCTAGAGGTGAGTTGGGACGGGCCAGGAGCGCGGCGGGGAACGGGCACGCCGGGGAGCAGAGGGAAGTGGGGACAATGGGGCCTCTCGTCTACTCGCTGGGTGCGGTGGGGCAGGATGGCAACGGACCTGGGCGCAGTTGGTTTCTCTGGACTGGAGCCCGTGGGAGACCAAGTGGAGCCACTCTTGCCTCAGCCCAGACCGGAGTCAACCCCTGGGAAGGAAGGTGGGGTCCAGGAGGGATGCCGAGGAGGGGAAGGTCGAGGACGGGGCTGCCGGCCCGGGTGGGAAAGGCAAGGTCTGAGGGCCGGCGGGTTAGGTATCTGGTCCTGGGAGGCAGGTTCGGGTGTGGGGAACACTGACAGATGCTAAGAGGAGGGGCGCATGGGGCTGCTCCGGGGAGAGACACCCCGAGGACAAGGCTTTAAGTGGACCAAGAGAGTGGGGGACACGGGACCCCACCGACTCCAGGAAAGATGCAGGGCACAGCTCCGGGGAGCCGACTGCGGGAGGCAGGCCAGGAAGGAGGGGCACGGGGGCTCCAGGGGGCGGACCTCCGGGGGCTGCTGTTTCGAGGGGGCTTGGAAGCCGGCAGGGAGGCTAGGCTATCCAGCCCGAGCCGCGGCTCCGGGGGGCTCGCGTCAGCGCGCGGTTGCCAAGGCGACGGGCGGGCGGGGGGCGGGGGCTGCGCGGAAAAGAGGTCAGCGCTCAGCCTCGCTGCGGCTCCCGGGCCGGCCGCAGCGCGGGCATCGCCTCCGCCTCCCCCGTGGCGGGCGGGAGTATGGGGTCCTGCGGCCCGAGCTCCTCGGCCTGCGCGCGGGGCTCGGAGCTGCGCGCCGCCACCCCGCATTGACTGCCGCGCCGCGCTCTGCGCCAGGCGGAGCGGAGGCCGCGCGCAGCCGGCGGAGTGCCCTCAGGATGCTCATCAAGGAGTACCACATTCTGCTGCCCATGAGCCTGGACGAGTATCAGGTGGCCCAGCTCTACATGATCCAGGTGAGGGCAATGGGAAGCGGGAGACCAAGGGGAACATAACTCCAGGCTAGTTCATCCTACTGCATGCACAAGCATGCAGGCCGCACCTGGGACAAGGGGCCGAAGCCCAGCCCGAGCCAATCCTGCTCCGGGATTTGAAAAGGCTCAGCAGCCAGAGGAGGAGAGAGAGGTCCCTCGCTCGGCTCAGATGCAGGAGGAAGGTGTAAAGGCTGAGGGAAATAGAGGCAGAAAGGTCTGGCGGTGCCTCCCTGGCCCCACCCCCCACTCCAAGTGCCCAGCCCTTGTATGATCTCCTTTAATCCTCCTTAGAATCTGTAATTCCATAGGGCAGGGAAAGGAGCGCAGGAGGCAAGAGTGAGAGGCAAGGAGTAAGAAGGGGCCTAGGCGGTAAAGAAGGTTGGGTGGGGGTCGCCACTGGGTGCAGGATCCTGGCAAGCCCAGGTCAGGGAGATGGAATGAGAATCAGGCACCAAAACTGTGAGATAAAGGGGCAGGCAGGGACGCCAGTGGGTAAAGGGAGGGATCTGGAATAAGAAGATAGGGTAGGGGTCTGGGTGTGAGGCGGGCTGTCTGGGAGACCTGTCCCAGATGTGTTTTGGGATCAGAGTCTTCAGGGGCAAGAGGGCTTGGATCCAGGCTGGGGCCTCTGGAGCTCTAAAAGGGCAGGCTCTGGGTGCTTCCAAACTTTGAGAGGTGTGGCAGGAGCTGGTTGTGGGGTCCCAGGGAGGGAGGGAACGAGGGTCAGGTCCTCAGAGAGGTGGGGTCCTTTTTACTCTCCTCAGATCTCCCAGCCCACCCACCCAGGCGCGTGCAGCATGCTTCCACCTCAGGAGATTGCATGGGCTTCCCCTTCTGCCTGGAATATTTCCCCCGACCCCATAGCCACTCAGTGCCCTTTCTTCCCTCCTTGAAGTCATGTTCGAATCAGTTCTGTTACCTCCCTGAGACCTCCTCTGAACATCTGTGGAAATTTTGGTCCCCAGCTCAATCCCCCTGACCCTATTCTATGCTTTCTTTTTCCTGTGGCACTTTTCTCCTTCCAACATACCATGTCATTTACCTTTTCTGTCTGTCTCCCTCCATTAGAACGTAAGTCCCACAAGGACAAGAGTCTTTGTGCTGTTCATCAATGTCTTCTCATTAATGCAATCCTAAACAATGCCTGAACCAAAGCATTGACAGTGGCTGTGATCCTGACCCCAGGGGCAGCAGGGGCCCAGGCAGGGTTTCAGGGAGTTGGAAAGACTAGGGTTAGGGCAACTGACCTGTGCAGCGGGGACAGGCAAAGCTGGGGGTCCCAGGAGCTGGGGCTGATCTCTGAATCCTACTCTGCCCTGGACTACAGAAAAAGAGCCGGGAGGAGTCAAGTGGTGAGGGCAGTGGCGTGGAGATCCTGGCCAACCGGCCTTACACGGACGGGCCTGGTGGCAGTGGGCAATATACGCACAAGGTGTACCACGTGGGCTCCCACATCCCAGGCTGGTTCCGGGCACTGCTGCCCAAGGCTGCCTTGCAAGTGGAGGAGGAATCCTGGAACGCTTATCCCTACACCCGGACCCGGTGAGTGGGCAGGGCCGGGTTGGGCCATGAGAACAGCCCTGGTGGGCACACTAGTGACCCTTGCCCCCTGCCCTCTGACCAGGTACACCTGCCCCTTTGTGGAGAAATTCTCCATTGAAATAGAGACCTATTACCTGCCTGATGGGGGAGAGCAGCCGAATGTCTTTAACCTGAGCGGGGCTGAGAGGAGACAGCGCATCCTGGGTGAGGCCTCCAGCCAGCGGCGGGATCCTGAAGGCCTTCTCAGGCCCCCGATGCCTTGATAGGCAGCTCCTGACAAGGCCCAGCCTCCTTCCAGGCCTAGGCTTCCTGTTTTCAAAAGGCTGCCTTCCCAATCCCAGGAGAGGAAGGGAAGGGGTGGCCAGGGCTGGTGGTGCTCACTGCTGCTAACTCCCTTAGACACCATCGACATCGTGCGGGACGCAGTGGCCCCAGGCGAGTACAAAGCAGAGGAGGACCCCCGGCTGTACCGCTCCGTGAAGACGGGCCGAGGACCCCTGGCTGATGACTGGGCACGCAAGGCAGCTCAGACAGGGCCCCTCATGTGTGCTTATAAGCTGTGCAAGGTCGAGTTTCGGTACTGGGGCATGCAGGCCAAGATTGAGCAGTTCATCCATGATGTTGGTGAGTGCCCAGCCCCGGGAGGTTCGGGTTCCCCAGCATGCCCCATCCCCGGTGTGAGCCAGGATGCTCTCAGGCTGCAGGGCACGCAGAAGCTTAAAGCCATTGTTTCCATTTGATGTGCTGAGGGCTGAGGCAGAGGGGAGCAGCGCAGCCTGGCTGGGGGCCCAGGGAGACTAGCCTTGAGGTCCAGGTAAGAGTCAGGAGGGTAAGAAGCTGACATGATCTTGAGGTCTAAGATTCTCAACTGTTCTGTGCATCCGGTGAAACTTTGAGACCTTCAGGAGGGTCACCAGCCCTCACGGGCAGTATGCTAAGAAGTACGGGCTAAGGCTGTGACTCTGATGTTATTCTCTCAGGGCCCCTCCTGTCCCCAACTCCCAGTGTCCCATCCTCAGGCCATTTAAACCCTACCCCACAGCTCCATTTGTCCTTTTACCCCAGCCCTCTTCCCCTAGATCCTTTGCAAATCAATCCCTTTTCATGCAAGATCTCCTTTAACACACATAACACCCCTAGGACTGTTACTATTCCCATTTCACAGATGAGCAAATTTAACTCAGAAAATAATAATACAGTCTCCTTGTTTTACAGTTGGAAAAATACCAAAGGCACAAATAAGAAAATAAAAATTACCCACATATTACTATAAGATTCTGAAAAAAAAAAAAAAAAAAAGATTCTGATACATTTCCTTTCAGAAGTTTATCATTATAATTCAACTGTTATTACTGGACTTCCTAGATACTGAGGTTTGGAACTTTTTTCCTCTCTTAAGATAAAAATATCCCAGAACGGGTATCATCTTTCACTATACACTTTGTTAAGTGCCAACACTTTCATTAGCTGTTAACCCCTTCATCAACCATCAACAATTGGATTAACTGTTACTGCCTTAATTGTTAACCCCTCTGAAGAAGTCAGCAGGAAGCCAGATGAAAGCAAAAACAAGCGTTGGTTACAGCTTCCTGGGGGGCAGGGGGTGCCTTCAGTGCTGAGTTGGGGTGTCCCAAGGGATAAGAGGAAGAGGAGAGGCTGTAGGCAGGAAGGGAGGTGGGGCAGGAAGACAGATGCCCCAGGTTCTACTCCTATCCCCTGGAGAGCACTTGTCCTGCTTTACTCTGTGGCTCTGGGTGGGCCGTGAGCCCAGGGGAGCCATTAACCGACCGGGAGGGCAGGGCGTGTGGACATTGTGGCAGGGAAGTTTGGGGTAGGGAGGGCATTGTTCTGATGGCTGGGCACCTACCTGCAGGTCTGCGTCGGGTGATGCTGAGGGCCCACCGCCAGGCCTGGTGCTGGCAGGACGAGTGGACAGATCTGAGCATGGCTGACATCCGGGCCCTGGAGGAGGAGACCGCCCGCATGCTGGCCCAGCGCATGGCCAAGTGCAACACTGACAGCGAGGGGCCCGAGGCCCAGCCCCCGGGGAAGCCATGTACTGAGGCCCGGGTGGGTGCCAGCCATGCGGGCACCCCTGATGGGCCTGAGGCCCCTCTGGGCCCGGACGCCTCACCTGATGCCAGCTTTGGCAAACAGTGGTCCTCATCTTCCCGTTCCTCCTACTCGTCCCAGCATGGAGGTGAGGCTGAGGCTCGGGGCCCAGAGCCCATGACCTCTGGCTGGATTCCCAGGCTGACACCGCTGTGGCCCTGCAGGGGGTGTGTCTCCTCAGAGTTTGTCCGAGTGGCGCATGCAGAACATTGCCCGGGACTCGGAGAACAGCTCAGAAGAGGAGTTCTTCGATGCCCACGGTCAGCACTGTGGGCCCTGGTGGAAGTGGGCATGTCCCTGTGAAACATCTTCCACCTCCTCACACAGCTCCTTGTCCCTTCAGAAGGCTTCTGGGACAGTGACGAGGTCTTCCCCAAGGAGATGACCAAGTGGAACTCCAATGACTTTATTGACGCCTTTGCCTCCCCCACGGAGGCGGAGGGGGCGCCAGGTAAAGAACCAGAACCAGGTGGCCCGCACCCCATCGTAGGCAGTGGGGACTGGGAGAAAAGTCAGTCCCCGTTAGAAAGGGAGTGTCAGTCCAGAGGGGGTGCTCGCTAGGTCCACAGGTGAGAGGCAAGTGGAGACTGGGCGGAGGGATGGTTGGCTGGAGCGCATTCAGGGTTCAGACGTGGCGCAAAGAATGTGGGAACTC
>PVIW01003710.1:34023-124870 GCA_004026585.1 Noctilio leporinus
ACCCAAGGGTCGCAGGTTCGATTCCCCAGCCAGGGCACATAACCAGGTTGCAAACCAGGTCTCCAGTCAGGTCTGTGGCTGGAGGCAGGTGAAAAGCAACCATACATTGATGTCTCTCTCCCTCTCTGCCTCTCTCCCTTCCCCTCTTTCTAAAAATAATGAAATAAAATCTTAAAAAAAAAAAAAAAAAAAAAAAAAAGAATGTGGGAACTCGTTGGGCGCCCAGGAGGACTTCCCATGGGAGCTGGTATCTAAGCTGGATTTTGAAGGGCTGGACAACTCTGTCCAACAGAACTTTGTGTGACGGTGGAAATGTTCTAGCCGATAGGCTATTAAGCACTTAAAATGCAGTTACTGTGATTGAGGAACTGAAGTTTGAATTGTATTATATTTTAATTCACTTCAGTTTAAGTGGCTTCCATTACTGGACTGGGCAGAATTAGAGGGAATTTTCCAGGCAAACAGGCATCCCTGGCAGCAAAGGACTAGCACAGGAATGCCAACTGACCTGGGAAAGTGCAGGAGTGAGAAACGGTCAGAGGAAGGTGGGGTTGGGGTTACCACTCAAGCACACAGAAGAGCAGGAGTATCGAAGTGTCAGGCGAAGGGACCCCATGGAACCCACAGTTTCCTTCATTGTCTGTCTTCTGTCTTACAGACTCTGGAGCTGAGGCTGCCAAAGATATGAGGGATGGGACCCGAGCACCCAGGGACTTGGAGGTAAGTCTAACCAACCACCCTGTCACAGTTCTGCCCACCCAAATGTCAGGCCACTGCTCTGACACCCCTGGTACCTGTCCGTGCTCCCCCATCCCCCGTAGGGCCCAGATGGAGCTGGGGAGCTGGGGGCCAAGGCATGTGCGGTCCACGCCCTCTTCCTCATCCTGCATAGCGGCAACATCCTGGATTCCGGCCCTGGAGATGCCAACTCCAAGCAGGCGGACGTGCAGACGCTGAGCCTGGCCTTTGAAGCTGTCACCCGCATCCACTTCCCGGAGGCCCTGGGCCATGTGGCACTGCGCCTGGTGCCCTGCCCACCCATCTGCGCTGCTGCCTATGCCCTTGTCTCCAAGTATTGATCAGGGGTGGAAGGGTGGGGGTATACAGGGCCCCCAAGGTGCAGGCATCCATCTGAGGGCTCCAGGGACCAGGAAGACCCCATGGGGGGAATGGAAGGAGGCTGGGAAGCTAAACACACAGCTGGACCTCAGATTCTAGTCAACAGCTTCATTACAGAGGCCCCCATGGCTCTAGGGCTTGCCAGCAGGCCAGGGAAAATTGGGGGGCAGTGAAGGGGCTGCAGGCCCCCACCCACCCACCACCCCTTCATTTCCTCCAGCCTGAGTCCCTACAGCCATGACGGTGACAGCCTGTCCCGCTCCCAGGACCACATTCCACTGGCTGCCCTGCCACTGTTGGCCACCTCATCCTCCCGATACCAGGGTGCTGTGGCCACTGTCATTGCCCGAACCAACCAGGCCTATGCCACCTTCCTGCGCTCGTCCGAGGGCGCTGGCTTCTGTGGGCAGGTCAGAAACTAGGGTGCTCCCGGGAGCTGGCTGAGGGGGCCTCCGCCCGCCCGCTGGCCCCTCCTGCATGCGCTGCCCTGTCACGCAGGTGGTGCTGATCGGAGACGGTGTCGGTGGGATCCTGGGCTTCGATGCGCTCTGTCACAGCGCCGGCGCAGGCACGGGGAGCCGGGGCAGCAGCCGCCGAGGGAGTGTGGTCAGTGTGGCAGGACCCTGCCTCCTAAGGAGGGTGGTGGTGTCTCCTTTTCTAGGGCTCTGCCCCCTGGAACGTGACCTCCCTGCAGGACAGGTCCCTGCTGCCTCATTCTATCCCCTGTGGGACTCTGCCCGCCCACTCTCTTTGACTCCCTGCCCAACATCCAAGCTGCTCTCTTCACTTCCAAATAAGTAGAAATCACATAGTTTCCAGTCCTAAGGATCTTCTGTCCCCTGTTCCTTCTAGAACAATGAGCTGCTCTCCCCAGAGATCGGCCCAGTGAGGGATCCCATGGCAGATGGGGTGGAGGGGCTGGGCCGGGCCAGCCCAGAACCTTCCACCCGGCCCACCCAGCGCACCCTCAGCGACATGGCCAACTCTGAACCTGAGGGTTCTCAGAACAGGTGAAATTCCTGCCCGGTCATCCCCAACCTGGGCTTGTGCTGAGCTGTTGAGGCTGCAGCACTGAGCACCCATCCCCCACAGCCTGCAGGTGGCCCCCACAACTGCCCCCTCCTCCGGGGAGCCCAGGCGGGCCAGCACAGCCTCCTGCCCACCCACTGCCACCTCTGAGGCTCCTGATGGTCCCATCAGCACCTCCCGCCTGGACTTCAAGGTCTCCGGCTTTTTTCTCTTCGGCTCCCCGCTGGGCCTGGTGCTGGCTCTGCGCAAAACCGTGATGCCTGCCTTGGAGGGTGAGCCCTCAGGTCAGGGTGGGAGCCATGCCCCTGCCCCAGCTCCTCCAAATTCATCTCACCTGAGATGCCGAATTTACTTCCATCCCCGCTGTACAACTGAAATGTCCTGGCTAGGGAAGGGGAACCCGTGGCCCAGAAGGAAGGGACTTGCCAATGCCAAGTTTCCTAAAGTGCACCAGGAGGGACTCATGCCTAGAAGCATGGAAACTACTTCCTGCACCACCTCAGCAGGTTGAAGGCTCTGATCTCCCCTTAGCCAAGAGATCAGTCTTCCCCAGGAGGACCCTGCTGACCTCCCAGGGAGCAGTTTGGGAAGTGCTGGCTTGGGGTGCCACGCATGTCAGGGTGCTGCTTCCCACGCCCCTTACCTCCCTGCTTTACCTTCTGGATACCAGTGGCCCAAATGCGCCCAGCCTGTGAGCAGATCTACAACCTCTTCCATGCGGCTGACCCCTGTGCCTGCCGTCTTGAGCCCCTGCTGGCCCCCAGGTTCCAGGCCATCGCTCCACTGGCCGTGCCCCGCTACCAGAAGTTTCCCCTGGGAGACGGGTCATCCCTGCTGCTGGGTATGTACCCCCAACTACGACACATGAGAGGAGGGCCCCCTCACCCGAGGAGATATGAGGTAGTCCCTACATCACGGGGAACCTCTCATGTCACCGCTGCCAGGAGCAGGGAGCCCAACCCCAGCCTCTCGGGAGGGCTGTCTCCCCAAGACTGACATTTCTCTGCGCAGAGGGCAGTGGTGACGCCGGGACCGGGGGAGGCACTGGTGTGGCCGTATGAGAGCATCCGCCAGTGGAGAGGGTGGTGGCTGCCGAGTCTGTGTAGGGGCGTGTTGGGGTCCACACGCACTGTGCTTGTTATCCATGTTTGGCTCCATGAGACAGGTGGGCCTGTGTTGGGGGGGTGGTAACAGGTATTCTGGCAGGAAAGCAGCAGGCCGTTGGGGTGAGCTAAGAGGAGAGAGGGGCCCCTTCACTTCCACCCAGGTGGGCAGCGGTTCAGCCCTAGCTGACGTGGCCAGGGGGGCTTGGCAGGGGAGGTGGAGGTCCCGGGCTGAGCTGTCCTGGAGCCCCTGATGGGAAGACCAGGAGGCCCCCTGGCCCAGCCCGCTGCTGAGGCCGCCCCCGCCTCCCCAGCGGACACTCTGCAGACGCACTCAGGCCTCTTCCTGGAGGAGCTGGAGATGTTGGTGCCCTCAACGCCCACCTCTACCAGCGGTGCCTTCTGGAAGGGCAGTGAGTTAGGCACGGAGCCGCAGGTCCAGCCAGCTGCCCCCAGCAGCACCAGTGAGGTGGTTAAGAGTAAGTCGGCCAGGCACCGCGCCACAGGAGGGCACCCTTGTTCCACTTCCAGAGCCCAGCTGAACCGCCCCCTCCTCCAGCACCCAGCCCAGACTCACAAACGCAGGGTGGGAGGCAAGGAGGGAGGGAGCAGCAGCCGGGGGCCAGGTGGGAGGGCGCGGGGCGGGGGCCCCGACTCACTGCCGGCTGTGCAGTCCTGCAGCGATGGTGGGGCACCAAGCGGATCGACTACTCGCTCTACTGCCCCGAGGCGCTCACCGCCTTCCCCACGGTCACGCTGCCCCACCTCTTCCACGCCAGCTACTGGGAGTCCGCCGACGTGGTAGCCTTCATCCTGCGCCAGGTGGGCACGGCTGCGGGGTGGGAGAGGGGAGCCCTGGGGACGGGACAGGGGTGGAGCGCTGGGGGACCGGCAGCCCCAGGACCCTGCTCAGCGACCGGCCGGCCCTGTGTAGGTGATCGAGAAGGAGCAGCCGCAGCTGGCCGAGTGCGAGGAGCCGTCCATGTACAGCCCGGCCTTCCCCAGGGAGAAGTGGCAGCGCAAACGCACGCAAGTCAAGATCCGAGTAGGTTCACTGCCCCTTGGCGCCCTCAAGTGAGGCCAGGCCCCTGTCCCCAGCCTCCCGCCCAGTTATACCTCGCCCGCTCCTGGGAACCACCAGCGGTCCCCCACCCCTTCCCTGCATCCGCAACATCTGACTTCCTGGCTGTTGTGCTCCTGCCCTCTCTTCCCGCCAGAACGTCACTTCCAACCACCGGGCGAACGACACGGTGGTGTGCGAGGGCCGCCCCCAGGTGCTGAATGGGCGCTTCATGTACGGGCCCTTGGATGTGGTCACGCTCACCGGAGAGAAGGTCAGGGCCCTGGAGCCTCCACTCTGGGTAGATCCGCCCCCAACGGCCAACCGTACCCCCAGGCGGGAGCTCCCAGTCCTGCCTCTCCTGGGGACAGCGCCGGGCCTGCCAGGTTGAGCGCTCAGCCCCATCCACCCTTGATGGCAGCCTCTCCTCTGCCCTCCACTGTTCAAAGTCGGGGGGTGCCCAGGGTCTGCACCCCATGGGCACTCTCACCCCCTCTCCTCACCAGGTGGACATCTACATCATGACACAGCCACTGTCCGGCAAGTGGGTCCACTTTGGAACCGAGATCACCAACAGTTCAGGCCGCCTCACCTTCCCACTGCCCCCTGAGCGTGCGCTGGGCATCGGCGTCTACCCAGTGCGCATGATGGTCAGGTGAGCACGTGGTGGGCCACTTCTCTGGGGAGTGGGACCCCGCTGGGCCTCACTGCCACCGCCCCCATGCTACTCATACCACTGTGGACTGCAGGGGCGACCATACCTATGCTGAGTGCTGCCTGACAGTGGTGGCCCGCGGCACCGAGGCCGTAGTCTTCAGCATAGATGGCTCCTTCACTGCCAGCGTCTCCATCATGGGCAGCGACCCCAAGGTGCGCGCCGGCGCTGTGGATGTGGTCAGGTAGGAGCAGCCGTGGCCAGGCTCCCCCTGAAGAGCAGCCCCCACCCCGGCACCTGGAGCTGACTACTACCGCCCCATCCTGCAGGCACTGGCAGGATGCAGGCTACCTGATTGTGTATGTAACCGGCCGGCCTGATATGCAGAAGCACCGTGTGGTGGCCTGGCTGTCACAGCACAACTTCCCCCACGGGGTTGTCTCCTTCTGCGACGGCCTCACCCATGACCCGCTGCGCCAGAAAGCGATGTTTCTGCAGAGCCTGGTGCAGGAGGTGTGGTGACTGGGGAGGGTCCCACCTCCGCCCTTGGCCCATCTCTAGAGCCTGAACTAATGGGAGAGGTCCCTAAGGAACTGTCCTCATGCCTCGAAGAGCCCCTAATCCTTAGGGCCAACAGGGGAGATCCAGTTGGTCCTGCCTCCCTTCAGTGCCTGGTGCTATAGGACTCCATGCCCCACCTCTCTCCAACTACCTTGGCTCTGACCCTTTAAGTCCTCTTAGACACCACCCCTAGCCTCACACCCTGTCCCAGGGGTGGCTCACTGGCCTCTCCCACCACAGGTGGAACTGAACATCGTAGCTGGCTATGGGTCCCCCAAAGATGTGGCCGTATATGCTGCACTGGGTCTGCCCCCGAGCCAGACCTACATCGTGGGCCGTGCTGTACGGAAGCTGCAAGCACAGTGCCAGGTGAGGGTCAAGTGGGGTGAGGACCAGGAGCCTGGGTCTGAGGCCCTGAGGGCCACCTGTGTCAAGAAGAGCCTGAGGGGGCAGCTATGAGAAGGCTGGCTGGCCCCAAGGTGACCCGGGCTCTTCCTAGGACAGGGGTCACAAGCAGCTCATAGCTGCTGGGCAGACCAGTACGGGTAAGTCAGGCTGGAGTGCTGGCTCCATGGCGGCATGGCCCGTGGCATGGGCGTTGGCCTTTCTAAGCCCCAATTTACTGTCTAAAATGTAATAAAATGGCACTGACCTTGACAGCTGTCATGAAAGTCATGTGATTTACTGCACAAGGCTGGGCACAAAAAAAAAGTGCTTGCTAAACCTTAGCTGCTGTTAACCTTCCTCCATGCCTGCCAAGACCATTTTATAGATGAGGAAACTGCGGCCCAGAGCTAGATGTAAAGCCAGCACCTAGCTCCCGGCCTGAGGCTCCTGTCTGCTGAGAGAAGACTGGGTCTGGCTGTGCTGGGCCTGGAGTGCAGCCAGCACAGCCCAAGAGCCAAGAGCCTGGAAAGGACAAGAGGGCAGTGTGTGGGCCTGGGACCACCATCCCCTCACCCCTGTCCACCTCTGTCCACAGTTCCTGTCAGACGGCTACGTGGCCCACCTGGGCCAACTGGAAAGTGGCTCCCACCCTCATGCCCCCACGGGACCCTCAAGAGCCGCCCTGGCCAAGAGCGGCTATGGTGGGGCTGCCCCTGTGGACTTCCTCCGCAAACAGAGCCAGCTGCTCCGCTCAAGGGGTCCCAGCCAGGCCGATCGGGAGGGCCCAGGGACACCGCCAACCACGCTGGCCCGGGGCAAGGCCCGAAGCATCAGCCTCAAGTTGGACTGCGGAGACTGAGGCCCACGCTGTGGCTGCACCTGGCTTATTTATTCACACATTCAGGGGCCCATCTGGCCATGAGTGGGAGGCTAAGGGCCCAGACCTATAGCCCCAGCCTTGGACCCCAGCTGCACATCCTGCATCTTTGTCTGCCCCTCAGTGTCACTTCCCTGTCACGTGGGGGTGCCCAGCCCAGGGTAGAGGGAGCAGAGAGTGACAAGGACCCAGAGGCTCTTCCAATGTGTAAACCATGGAAATAAACATCCCACCTGATGGCCCACTGGCCTGGTCTCCCAGGGCCGCCAAGCCCAGTTTCCAGCTCCGTGGGGACACAGATGGGCAGAGCGGGGCCAAGATGTGCCTCATACTGCACGTCTGAGGCAGGGCCAGGAGGGGCTGTTTTCTGGAGTCAGCCCCGACTTGGCTTCTCACTGGACCCTCTGCCTGCAGAAGCGGAGACCTGGGGACCACTGGGTCGGAGGCTGGGCAGGGAGGGGCGGGGGGAGACCATTGTGCTCAAGCGCAAACTCTGTCGCTCCCTTAAGACTGCAGGCTCCTGGGCATCCAGCCCTAGCCAGCATGAAGCACTGCCTTTGTGGCAGAGGTCACCCTCCTTTTCTGCCAGGGACACGGAGAGGTCTCAGAGCTGGTGGGCAGGGGCACTGGGATTAGAACCGCCCAAGTACCAGGAAATGTGAGGTGATGACCCAGCCCCCCATGGACTCGCTCAGCAGGCCTGGGGAGATAAATAAGGCCTTTATGTACACAGAGAAGCATGGTGCTGTGGAGGGGCGGGAGGGCCGGGAGGGCCGTGGTGGCAACGGTGAGCTGGACAGGGTGGGCTGGTCCTGTCAGTGGGAGAAGATACCCCGGAAGCGGGCCTTGTCCTCCTCGTCCTTCTGTCGGATCCGTGCCTCCATGGCCCGAAGCTCCCGACTCACAGTGGGTGCCAGGCTGGGGTCCAGCTCCAGCACCTTGGCAAAGTCAGCCTGGGCCTCCTGGGCATTCCACACAGCTGCGTGCGCCTTGCCCCGCTTGAAGTAGGCCTTGACATTGTCTGCAGGGGTGGTGGCAGGCAACAGGCATGTAAGGGCCCGAGGGGCCACCTGCTAGCTGCCCAGACTGGCTCACCTGACCCGGCCGCCCTCCCAGCTCAGTGCCCAGTGCTCACCGTCATACTTGTTGAGGATGGAGGAGCAGTGGTCCAGCACTTCATAATACTCTTGGGCCACCAGCTTGCACTGGCAGTAGTTGAGTAGCAATGGTGTGATCTGCTGATCCAGCTGGATCCAGTCTGGGGATCCAGGCTGTTCCTGGGGACATGAGGGCAGGGAGAGGAGACCTAATGTTGAGATCCGGGCCCCTGGCTCCACCTCAGCCCCTTACTTACTGCCACCGCCTCAGGACGGCACCTTCATCTGCAGGTTCTTGAGGCAGGCGATGGCGTCATAGTACTTGGAGGCTGCCTCCTTCACGCGGCCCTCGCGGTACAACCGGTTGCCCTCCTGGTGGATGACTGGTACCGCTTTTGCCTTCTCTTCATCGGTCATTGCCCACGGGTCCTGCTGGTACGTGCCAGGACTCTCTACCTGCCAGGGCACAGGCCAGGTTACAGGCAATCCCGAGTTCTGGACAACAGATGCCAAAACTACAATCACTTGTTCTTCACTGACCATTCAAAAAACATTTAAGTAGCGCCTCCTACGTGCCCAGCACTGTGCCAGGTTCTAGAAACAGGAGAGTGAACAAGACCGTGAAGATCTCTGCCCTCACAGAGACCTGAAGGGGCGGGCGGGGCCCCTTGGGGACAGCCAGGGGTCTTACCCAGCTGTAACCGTGCCTGCCCTGCCCTAACTTCCCAACAGTCTATCCATGGAGCCCACGAGCCCTGGGTGGGTGGGCGGGGCCGGCCCCCACTCTGAAGTTGGGCAGTGGCCGTTTGTCGGGCACCTGAGCCTTGGCAATCCCTCACCTTAAGCATCTCAATGTCAAAGATGAGTGGCTGGGGGTTCTGCTGCAGGGCGTCTAGATCAGCATGGCCCAGGGAACTGTGCTCGTGCATCTGGGCGACTCCGCAGCAGTGCCGCTGGCCCTCCAGGGGGTCCTTGCCGGCTGCAATGTTGCGTAAACTCTTGGCCACCAGCGGGTACAGGACCACGTGCTGCAGGAGGGCGAGTGGGCACCAGGGGCTCTGTCAGTGTGGTCCAAGAGGCCCAGCCCCGTGCCCCATCACCACCTGAGAGAATGCTGAGGGACCACAGCAGGCTCAGCCTCATTCCACTGAAACGCACAAGGGCTTCCCCCGGGGCACTCGGGCCTCCCAGCACCCTCCCTCCCAGTAAAGCTCCCAAGTCCTTCCACATGCTCGGGCCACCAGCCCAAGCCAAGCACTTCCCACTCCACCCTCCCCCACAGTTAGCCCATCTCTCCTGCCCTTACAGGAGCGCAGCCCACGGGCGGGACTCACCACATTCGGTCCCAGAGCCTTGCCTTCTCTCCCGGCATCCCCCCACCCCGCCCCGGCCACAGTCGGAGCCCCTCATCGCTGACTTCAGCAACTTCACAACCCACAGCAGGGGAGACCCTCGGGTGTAGGGGACCCGGTCCTTCTCCTTCCACTAGGAACAGCTGCTGGGATGGTGGGAAAGAGACGTCCCACCTCAGCCTAACCAGCTCATCTCACTGGCCCTGCTGCCTGCATCCAGTCAGCAGGCACTCCTGAGTCTTGGCTCTGGGCTGGCCCATGCTGGGCATTTGGAAGCTGGAGGCCAACAAGCCCACCCGTGCCCTGAAATGAAGGAGGACCTTGGCCAAAAAGAGGATAGAAAGGAAAGGCAGGGAGGTGAGTGGGAGGAGGAGACCACGTGAGCAACCATAACTTCCGCTTTAGCCTGAGGGTGACCAGGAGCTAGAGAGGCTGAAGCAAGGAACTGAGTGGGTCACTGGTACTTGAGAACATGTCCCTTGGCTATAGTCTGGCCAAGAGACTGGAAAAGAAAAGGCAGAATAGAGGTTGGGATGCCCTGGGAGGAGGGGGTGGTGACCTAACCAGGGGAGAGGGTATGGGGTGGGGAATAGGAATGGCTGGACGGACACCACAGTCACCAAAGACAGATGCAGGATGCTGGGTACCTTGACATCGCAGTGGAACTGGGCGATCTCCCCCTCACGCATGGTGCTCACGATGGTCTCCCACACGGGCAGCTTGAACTTCTTGCCAATGATGAGCTCCATGGGCTTGCCTCGCACACGGCTGTCATCCAGCACAGTGCCCTCCTTGTCGCTGTGCAGTGTCCGGTAGTGGAATGTGGCCTGCAGGCCACATGTGGAATCAGGCAAGGGCACAAACCCTCACGCAGTCCCTGAGGACAACACCAGCTCTCAGCCTCAGACAACATAAGGGGCAGAGCTTGCCCACGGGTCACCACCTGACCTGTCTCCCACCATCCAAGTGAGGAAACTGAGTCAAGGAGAGGGAAGTAGTAAGAGAGCCAAGTCACATGGCTGGTGGGTAGATGGCCTAGGATGGGAGCCCAGCAGCCTGGCTCCAATCATTCTTCCAACAAATATTTACTGGGCACCTACTATGTGCCTGAGCTCTGGGCTAGACACAGTAGTGAACAAAATACAAAACCCCTACCCCCTTGGAGCTCACGTGGATTACCTAGAAGAAACAGATGGGCCTCAATCCATAATGTGCTAAGTAAGGTGGAGGTAAGGGCTATGGATCAGAAAGTAAACAGCAGCAAGTAGGGCAGCAGTTGATGGGGGGTAGTCCACACATGGAGAATTTAAGAGATGAGACTGGATGAGGTCATCTGGAGGTGGGTACAGAGAGACAAGGTCTGAAGACCCAACCCTCAGCAGGACATGGTTAGAGGAGCCCACTACCTGCCATGCTACTTCTCTGAACCCGGTGTCCATGGCAGAAAAATAGCCAACAATCCTACTCAGCCCACATTGTGGAAATGAAAGGAAAGAAACTTGTAAACCATTTAGCACCGTCCTCATATAGTGAGCGCTAAATCAAAGCTGGTGATTGGTCATTTAATACCACCTGTCCCTGTTCTTTCAGTATCACCATTCACAGAACTTGACTATCTTTACAAGGTTCTCTCCTTCTGGTGTCAGTTCCATCCAGAATCTCCCTTGCTGGGACCTTCTATATAACC
This sequence comes from Noctilio leporinus, assembly GCA_004026585.1. Lineage (NCBI taxonomy): Eukaryota > Metazoa > Chordata > Mammalia > Chiroptera > Noctilionidae > Noctilio > Noctilio leporinus. The sequence continues at coordinate 44,951 of PVIW01003710.1, forward strand.
ACCAACCCCCAGCACCTGAGGACATGCAGCCAGGCCCACACCCCTTCCCCAATCTGGGCACGGATCCCTCAATCTAAATGGTCACCAGAGCTATGCAGGTCCCCTCTGCTCTCAGGGCGCTTACACTGGCCAGGCTAGGGTCAATCTTTAGCCATTCGCTCAATATGCCTGTCCTGCATGACTGCTCCTCTGGGCCCAGGAGCTGCCCAGGGAGGTTTCTCACTTATCAGACAAGTGGCAACTGGGAAAGGCACTCCAGGAGGAATGAGCCTAGAGAGCAGGTTGTTTGGGGGAGGAGCCAGCGGGGCTGGAGCTGGGGGCTTGGATGTACAAAGAACCGCGGGAGGCTCTTCCCTTCCTAGCCTTGGTCTGTTCAGAGTGCGTTGCCAGGTAGACCAATCAGAAACCTTGCCAGGGGGCTTTGATCTAGCAGGCCTGACCTCAGGGCCTGTTCTCGGTGTTTGTGTGAACTGGGGCCTCAGTTTTCCCATCTAAACAGTGGGAGCTGGTCCAAGTGTTTTAAGAAGACCCTTCCGAACCCTGGCTGGTGGCACAGTGGAAAGCCGCCAGCCTGCGAACCCAAAGGTCGCTGGTTCGATCCCCAGCCAGGGCACATAACCAGGTTGCAAGCCAGGTCTCCAGGCAGGTCCGTAGCTGGAGGCAGGTGAAAGGCAACCATACATTGATGTTTCTCTCCCTTTCTTCCTCCCTCCCTTCCCTTCTCTCTAAAAATAATAAAATCTTTAATAAAAAAAAAAAAAAAGACCCTTCCAACTATAAAAGATCTTAAGCCTTATAATTCAGAGGCGCCAGGGGCCCTTCCCAGATGCCGAGTTTCCAGCTCATGGACTTCAGCAAGGGGTCCAGGCGAGCACTGAGGTCAAACCCCGACAACCTGTCTAAGCCGCCTGAGGGTCCCGCCGGCCAAAACAGCCACCTGGGCAAGCCTGGGGGCGGGGCAGATGCATCCAAATTCGCCCCCTACTTAAATTCAGACCAATCAGCGTCGAGCTCCGCTCGGGAGCGGTAGGGTCACGGCCCCAGCTCTCTAGGCATGCGCAGGCTCTCGCCTAAGGCCTCCTCCCGCTGGCATGCGCGCCGCGCCGCGGAGGGGTTCAGGGGACGGGGAAGACACTAACCTTGGCTCCATCCTTAAAGTCCGGGAGCTCTCCTCGGCCCTCTTGTATCACACGCTTCTGGATCCCGTCCTCCCGGAGCCTTGCTATGACATCCGCCATCCTCTTCGCCCGCTGTTTTGTTTCGGCAACTTCCGGACCCGCTCGGCAGCTTCCGGGCCTGCTTCGGCAATTTCTGGCGCTTCGGCAACTTCCGAAGTGGCGCCATTTAGGCTGAGGGCAGATGCCCAAAAGGGACCGAATGTGCAAACGGGCGTTGATTGGCTCTCTGAGCCTCGGCTGGGCGTGCGGGATTGGCCGGGGGCGGGGCCTGTCAGGGAGGCGGGGCGGCTCAGGCGTCCGAGGAATCCCCTCCTTGGACTGATGGCCCTCTGACGTGGCCTTGGGCCACTCCATTTAAAGTTGCAGGAATAGTGTGACGGCCTTTCAGACCGAGGAGTGAGTGGGGACTGGGGCGGGGGAGCGCTTCGGAACGCCACCCGCCAAATGCTGTTTTTGTGTATTCCCCCCGCCTTTTTCCTTTGGCATCTACTACGTAGCACAGTAGTCGTGAGTTTTAAATACTGATCTTTTTTTTCTCTTTCAAGAATAAAAAACACAGCCAGGAGGAAGAGGGGAAGGATGGTTTCCTTCTCCCAGTGAGAACCGCAAGCTTCCCAAGACACTGAGAGGGCGCCATATGGGTTCGGTGGTGGGTGTGTTGTCACCGGTCGAATCCACAACGGTCTGGCACGAAGTGGGTGCCCATTGAATGTAAGGGAGTAGATGAATGGAAGAAGTGAGGTACCTTGGGACTAAAACAGCGTATCTCTCTGCCCCTAGAAACCAGCTGTGGACAAGAGCTACAGGAGGGTTAGATCACCACATAGTAGGAATGTCCTGGGACCTGTGCGCTGTCTAGCACTGTCATCATCATAACAGGAAAGATTATTATCTGTCCCCCGTGACCCAGGCGCCAAGTGCTTCAGATATTTACCCTGGTTCATTTCGCACAAGACGGCCCTGGAGACAGGAAATTTTACTGGCCAGTTCTATCAAATTTTGAAACAAGTTCTGGAACAAACGGATTGTTCCAGAAAATAGAAAAAGAGGAAAGCCAACCAACATATTTTACGAGGCTACTTTAATCTTGATTCCTGAACCAGCTAAATATACCATAAGGCACAAAAAGTTGGTCCTGGCTGGGTAGCTAAGTTGGTTAGTCCTCCCCATATTTGGAGATATGGGGAGGTTGTGGGTTTGATTCCTATCCCTTGTCAAGGCATGTACAAAAATCAACCAATGAATGCACTTACTTATTCTCTCTCTCCCTCCCCCATCTTCCTCTTTAGTGCTTCTCCTTCATTGCAGTTATGACCATGTGCTGACATTTAAAATGCATATCTGTCTTCCCAGCTTTAGAAGTATATGTAATATTTTACTAATAAATATATTACAGATATGAAAATTCAAAATGAAATACTAAGCTAATTGGATCTACTAGTTATATGAAAATGCCTCAGTGTCTAAGTGAATGCCAGTCGCAAAGAGAGATGCTTTATAATTCCATTTACATAAAGTACCTAGAGTGGTCAAATTCACAGGGATGAAGTTAAATGGTGGGTAGCTGGGAAGACAGGGAAATAAAAAGTTGTTGTTCAATGAGTACAGTATAGTGTCAGTTTTGCAAGACGAAAAAGTCCTAGAGATTGGTTGTATAACAATGTGAATATAGTTAACACTACTGAACTGTGCACTTAAAAGGTTAAAGATACACTTATGAAAAAATGTTAAAGACACTAAATGTTATGTGTTTTTACCACAATTAAAACCTTTTTTTCAAAAACAAGCATCAAGATCAAGTATGTAAGAATGGTTTAATGTTAGAAACATCTATGAGTGTAATTTATTATGTCAGTGAACAAAAGGAGAAAACTAATATAGCTACTTCTAAACATGCGGAAAAAGCATGTGCTGAAGTTCTACGGCTATTTATAATAAAAACGGGAAAGAAAAGAGAAACTTTCTCAGTTGATGAGAGCCAAATGCAATTAAGAATGACTGAATAAGTATTCACATTCCCTTCAAGATCAGGAACAAGACAAGGAATGCTCTCTATCCATGTTGCTATTTAGCAAAGTCCTGGCTAAAACAATAAACCAAGAAAAAGAAATATGAATGATTATATAGAAAATCCAATTATCTAAAGCAGGAATTTCCCATCTTTTTTATCTCAGAGCACACATAAACTAATCGCTAAAATTCTGTGGCACACCAAAAAATATATTTTTTCCAGTCGGGAAAAAATAAAACCCTAGGTAAATTTCAATTCACTCACACCAGATGGCTATTGTTGTGTTGGCTGTTGTCTTTTTTTTTTTTTTTTAACTTTATTGTTGTTGTATTACATCCATCCCCTTTTTTGCTCCCCTCTGTCCCCCTCCTGTTGTCATTTTTTAATTTGATAATCTAAGGGAAAAGAGGTTAGTGCCCCTGACTAAATAGTTAGGTGTTGCATGTTTTTAAAATTCTTGAGGTAATACCAGTTGAAAATCACTGATCTGTAGGCTATTTTATTTTATTTACTTATTTATTGATTTTAGAGAGAGGAAGAGAGAAACCTTGTTCCATTTATTTTTAAAATATTTATTTATTTTTAGAGAGAGGGGAAGGGAGGGAGAAAGAGAAGGGAGAGACATCAATGTGTGGTTGCCTCTCGTGCACCCCCAATCAAGGCCTAGGTCTGCAACCCAGGCAGATGCACTGACTGGGAATCAAACTGACAACCCTTGGGTTCAAAGGCCTGTACTCAATCCACTGAACTATACCTGCCAGGGCTTTTTGTAATATTTCTATAGAAGAATAAAGGTCCATGAAAAGCTCCAAGTTTGAAAAAGATGACCAAGATGTGTGTATTTGGGATTTTAACAAAGTACACAGTCATTTCTTCTACAAATATTTATTGAGCACGTACTTAATGCTAACTACTGTTCTGGTCACTGTAGACAGTGGTGAATAAAACTGGAAAGGTAATTAAAGGTGCTGTGTGATTTGGAACTGAGTTTTAGATTGCATATTCAGGGACAGCTTCCCTGGGAGATGATAAGTGCCTTCCAGGCAGAGGTAACAGCAGGTGCAAAGACCCTGGAGTGGGATTAAGCTTGGCCTGAATGGCTGATGGCAGTGAGGAGGGGCAGAGAGGAGCTTGGAGAGACTGGAATGGTAGGGCAGAAACCAGAGTATTCAGAGCTTTGTGGGCCTTAGGAGTTCAGATATTACTCCAAGGACAACGGAAAACCAAAGGACAGTTTTATATGGGAGTGACTTAGCAGCATACTCATTTTTATATATATAAAAAGTTTTAAGCCCTGGCTGGTAGCACAGTGGGTAAGGCGCCGGCCTGCGAACCCAAAGGTCGCAGGTTCGATTCCCCAGCCAGGGCACATAACCAGGTTGCAAGCCAGGTCTCCAGTCAGGCCTGTGACTGGAGGCAGATGAAAAGCAACCATACATTGATGTCTCTCTCCCTCTCTGCTTCTCTCCCTCTCACTCCGGAAATAATTAAAAACAAACAAACAAAAAAACAATAACACACGGAGGAAAGGATCAGCTATGTTTTTTTAATTTTTCAAATTTATTATTTTTCAGAGAGAGGGGAAAGGAGAGAAGGAGAGAAACATCAATGTATGGTTGCCTTTCACCTGCCTCCAGCTACGGACCTGGCTTGCAACCTGGTTATGTGCCCTGGCTGGAGATTGAACCAGCAACCTTTAGGTTTGCAGGCCGGCACCTTATCCACTGTGCCACCAGCCAGGGCCAGCTATGTTTTTAAAGAACACTTTGCCTACTGAGTGGAAAGTGGATTGGAGAAGTGGAAACCACGTAAACTCTCTAAGCCTGTTTGCACAGCTGCAAGGTGGTGAGAGGAAATATCCCTCCCATATGGCAGGGCCATAGTGAGTAAGGGTGGGGAAGCACTTCCCTGGAGTGTCCTTGGCACTGAATATAGGACCAATAAAATGGCAATGGTCTGATCAGGATAGCATAAAGTGTATAAAACAAAGTTGAATCACTCATGCCTTAGGTTGAAGAGGGAAACTACCTAGTCATGCTACACACATCTGGCAAGGAGATGCAGCTAAAATATCTGCACACATGAGTAGAACAGCTGTGTCTACAGAGTGGGACCACCCATAGATAGGCTCCTGGGGGAATTCTCCTACTTGCCATCAGGGGTGCCAAGATACTTATTCTCAAGAGATCCAGAAGGGTGGGGTACACCATTCTCAAAGGTATAACTGAGGCCGGCTCCAGACCACTTCCGAGAGAGCTGAGCGCCACACTCCAGAGCGCTGCTCCATGCCTTGCTGACCTCCCTGGGCATCAGCTGCTGGAGGCTCTGCCCTGCTGCCCACCTGACTCAGGGAATTCTCCCTTGCAAAATGCTGACAGCTCCCTTGCTCACCGAGCTGTCTCCCAGACCCACAGCCTGAGACTCTGGGACGCTCCTAATTCTCTCATGTGATGCTATGACTGATTGTTTCTGAGTAGTTAGTATTGTTATTAGGTTAGTTGGCTTTGGATTAAATCTGCACTGATAAAAGCTGAGTGAACCTGTATTAATAAAATCTGAATGAATAGCATAGTCGCCTGGGTTGGCTCCCTGTTATTTCTTTGTGCCAATGTCACCTGTAGGATGACTGGTGGTCCTACAGGTGGATCTGCGCTTTTGTTGTTTGTTTTTTTTTTAAAGCTTTTATTTTATTATTTTTAGAGAGACGGGAAGAGAGAGAGGCAGAGAGGGAGAGAGACATCCATGTATGGTTGCTTTTCACCTGCCTGCAGCCATGGACCTGGCTGGAGACCTGGCTTGCAACCTGGTTGTGTGCCCTGGCTGGGAATCGAACCAGCGACTTTTGGGTTCACAGGCCGGCGCCTTATTTACTGAGCCACCAGCCAGGGCTCGCTTTTGGTTTTTAAGGCCGGGATCACACAATTGCAGCAGGACCGAAGGCTGACTTTTAGGAAAGGCTATATCGCGGGCATACGCTCAGGACACTGGAGGAGCGGGCTGGGACGCAGAAGGCCCTGTCTCTGCTAGTAGGACAACGCGCGTCAGATATCCCTTCCAAGTCACCCCGGGACTGCGTCGGAATCTGGCACCAGCTGTCGTTCACCAACCCCGCCGCTGGGTGGCGCAAGAGGTGGGCCTGCGATCATAACGAGAGTATGCCCCGCCCACTAGTCAGCTCGGCGCTCGGCAGCTCTGGTCTGGGGAGGGCGGCGGGGGCGGGGCCGCTACGTGAGGGCGGGGCCGCGGACGGGACGCCGGACACTGGCGCTCCCTAGACTACGGCACCAGGCGGGGCCTGCGTGCGGGGGCGGGGCCGCGGCGGAGCGGGGCAGCGGGCGCGGATGGCGGAGGTGCAGGGCGCCTGACCAAGCGGGGGCCATGAGCGCCACCCGGCCCCAGTTCAGCATCGATGACGCCTTCGAGCTGTCCCTGGAGGACGCGGGCCCTGGGCCCGAGTCCAGCGGGGTGGCCCGCTTCGGGCCTCTACACTTCGAACGCCGGGCGCGGTTCGAGGTGGCCGACGAGGACAAGCAGTCCCGGCTGCGCTACCAGGTGACCGGCCCGGCCCTTCTCAAGAGCCGGGCGAGACCCCAGGCCGGACCCTGAAGAACCCCAAACGAAGGGAGAGTCTGTCTAGAGGCCCTAGCCGGAGTGGGAGACCGCCCCCTCCCCCGCGACGCGGCCACTGATGGAGAGCCCTCGCAGCTCTGATTTTGGTCCCCAGCCACCACTCGAGAGCCCAGAGACTGGACGCGGGAGCTCGTCTCCCACCCCAGCTGGAGTCCTCACCCGTCCTGGGCACTGATTCCCCTCCCGCAGATGTTAGGAGGGGGAGCCGGGGACCTTTCTGTACCTGAACCTGACTTTGTCCATACTGGGGAGCAGCCCCCTAAGCCCCAGACCAGATGATCTAACAGGAGCTTGCGCCTTCTCTTCTGTTCTAGAAGCCCCCACGCCATCCTTTTCCCCAAAGCTGGGGGCCCCTACTCACATGGTGAATTCTTGCCCGCACCTTGACTCCCACTAAACTGGAAAAACCCATTTCCCTAGATGACCTCCGCCAACTCTAGGAACCTTTTCTTGAAGACTTCTGTGCCCTAAACCTGGAAGCTGTGGGCCTTCCCTTCCCCTTCAAATCCAGAGCCTCCAAATGGGAACGGTGGGATACCATACTGACAGCTCCACCCAGTCTCCCAAACCTAGGCAATCTCCTGGCCTTAGGACCCGTGCTGGGAACCCTTAACCCCTGCAGCTTCTGCTCCTTAAAGCCTCCAGTTCCTACCTACTATCTGGTTTCAGTTTGTGAATCATCAAACCCGTTCTGCTCTGTGGGGAGCGGGGAGGGGCCAGGTGAGCAGCTGTCAAGCAGCCGGCAAAACAGCTATGTGGCCTTGCTCTCCTCCTCTCCCGGAAAGGGAGTGAGGAAGGAAGGGCCTGAGCCCAGCAACCGCTGAGCCCTGTGTTCTGGAATAGAACCTGGAGAACGATGAGGATGGAGCCCAGGCGTCTCCGGAGCCAGATGGGGGAGTCAGCACCAGGTCAGGGCCAGGTGGGGACCCACCCCATGTCCCTATGGCTGTGCCTCTGGCTCCCATTTAGTCTCCTATACCACCTCCACTCCCTCACATTCTGTCCCACAAGAATTCCTAACCTGATTCCCACTCCTCTTCTGGCTTCCCAGGTCCTGTAGGGTCACCCTATCCTAGTGCCAGCCATACCTACCCATCCCTGCCAGGCTCTTTATCCTGCAGAAACCCTGGTCTGGCCCCTACCTTCCCAAAGTCACTTGTCCTGCAGGAGTCCCTAGCTTGAATCCCCAGCCTTCCACCCTAGTCCTGCAGAAACCTCCAGCCCTAGTCCCAGCATCCTGCCCTGCCACAGCAGGGACATGACCCCTGTCCCAAAGGAGTCCCTTCCTTGCCCCACTTCACTGTCCTGCAGGGATTCTGGCCGAACGTCCGTCCGCAGCTCCCAGTGGTCCTTTAGCACCATCAGCAACAGCACCCAGCGCTCCTACAGTGCCTGCTGCAGGTGAGACCCTGCCCTCCTTGAGCCTCCTGTGGCAGAGACCCGGTATGGGGCCCTCAGCCTTCTGGGTGGGGGAGGGTGGCAGAAGAAGGTGGGCCTCCTGTCACCCCTTTCACACCCGTCCTGCTCTCCTGCCTCCTAGCTGGACTCAACACCCTTTGATCCAGAAGAACCGCAGGGTAGTGCTGGCCTCCTTCCTGCTGCTGCTACTAGGGCTGGGTGAGTGTCTCTGGGAGCCCCCGTGAGGGGTTCCCCTCTCCTGCAGGTTCTGCATCCCCCTTGGCACACTGAGCTCCCAGCATCCTGAGGAGGCGGCTGGCTGCGCTCACCCCACCCCTATTTCCCAGGTGAGGAAACGGCTTTGACAGGGGCAGGCCCAGCCTCCTGGCCGCTCAGCCAGGACATCGAATGTAGTTGACGATGCAAACTGGTTCCGTGCTCCGAGCTTTTTCTTTTTTAATTTAGCCTGTTTAATCCATTTATTCTGTGTCTACTTCAAACCCAGGTGCCCGGCAGGCTTATTTTCCCCGCCTCACAGGGGGTGCCTGGTCCTGTAGCCAAGGGCTGCCCAGTGCCCCACCAGCCTGATGCACAGAGCACCTGCCACTCCCCCTTCTCTGGAGTCTGAGAGCTGACGACAACCTCTCTCCCACCCCCAGCGCTCAGATGGGAAACTGAGACCCAGAGCAGGCAGAGTTCAGGCAGAAGTTTCTGACTCCCACACTGCTCATACTGTGGGGCTGAGGAGTCAGGGTGCCCGGAAAGGACCTGGGCTGGGATTCAGCGCCAGGCGTCTCGTGCAGGGGAGGGAGCCCACACGTGCACACTAGCCGTCTGCCTTACCTCACTTTACCCACTCCCAGCACCCGACGGGTAAGCACAATTACCATCCCAGTCCAGAAGTGAGGACAGAGACCCAGGCAGGTAACAGGACTTTCTCAGGTCACAGCTAAGAAGCAGATGAGCTGGGATTTAAACTCACATCAGTGACAGAGCCAGGCTGGGGCTGCTATACGCCCATAAAGGGAATCAGAGAAAAGATGCCCACTCGGAGTGGGCAGAGCCCACAGCCCCACCAGAGCCCACAGGGTGCAGAGAGTGAGTTTCAGCCCCCATCATGTCCTTTTGAGGAGCACAATCCACGTAACAGTTCGTAGTAGCCCCCCAAGCCTCTGTGCTGTAAGCCTCCCTTTGGTGCAGAGCCCACTGCCCACCTCCCTGCATCCCACCCTCTACCTGGGGGTCCAGGGCTTTCTCTGAGTCTGAAAAGTTGATCCAGCCGTGACCGCCACACCTCCCCCAGCACCCCTTGTCCTCAGCTGTGTCAGCCTCCCTCCCTGGGGCCCAGAGGCCCAGAGGCCCTGCCAAACTCCTCAAGCCCAGATTTTTGTCTCTCCGGTCTCTCCAAAAGCTGGAAGCTTATAGAAAGCCCCAGGTTCTCGACAGACTGTTCCTCTGTCTGGAACACTTTCCCTCCCTGCCTGTACGGTGCCATTGCAGAGCCTGTAGTCAGACTGCCCCTGCCTTCCACGCGCAGCCCTGAGCCAGCTCCTTTCCTGTCTGTGCCTCAGTTTCCTCTTCTGTGATGGGGGTAATACCGGTCTCATTCTGTCAAGGTGACCCTTAAATAAGGCACTTAACCCAGTGTCTGGCAGCCTCTGGTAAGTGGTCGCTAAATGTGAACTGTTGTTACTGCTACCTCTGCGCCTACCGGTGACGCTGCTCCAGCCCCCGGGCCGTCTGGTCTCCTGGCCAGTGGCTTGGAGGTTCTTGTTGGTTCCACTAAGCCGTGGAAGGCAGGGACTTCATCCGCCCCCACCCCCATTCCCAGTGCCAAGTGCTGTGCTTGTTGATTGATGGATAGGCGCCACCAAGGGGCAGATAAAAATCTCTGCTTACAGACGTTTCGCGGGGCCCGCCAGGGGCCTGGCTCTGAAAACACAGAGCTTGGCAGCTTACCGCGGAGGGGCTCTGCCCGGGAACCTTCGGCTCAGGTCGGGTGGCCCGCGCCTCAAGCCTGAGCCACGTCGGGGGTTGAGGTTGGAGGTCCAAGCTCCTGTCCCCCGTTCCGCCCTCACCCTTGCGGCTCCGTTTGTGTGCAGTGCTGATCCTGGTCGGCGTGGGACTGGAGGTGGCCCCCTCCCCAGGTGAGCGCCCCGCCTCCCCCGCAGGCAGCGCCCCGTGCCCCGACGTTGTGAGCAAGCCCTCCCCGCCCGGGGCTCACAGCCTGCCCGCCAGCGGAGGGTGCCTGCCCTTCCTGACCCGCCCCCTCTCCTCCCGAAGGTGTCTCCAGCACCATCTTCTTCGTGCCGGGCTTCCTGCTGTTGGTCCCTGGAGGTGCGAGCGGCTCCGGGGGGGCGGGGGCGGGCGGGCCGGGGGCGGGGCCTCGGCGCTGACGGGCCCCGCCCCGCAGTCTACCACGTGATCTTCATGTACTGCGCGGTCAAGGGCCACCGGGGTTTCCAGTTTTTCTACCTGCCCTATTTCGAGAAGTGAACCACCTGCAGACATCAAGGACCCGGGACGGCAGGGATCCAGGGCCCCCGTGGCCTCCTCCCATCCCCAGGGGGTGCTCCTCGGCCGCGTCGCGCCAGCTCCCCATCTCAATGGAAAAGACCCTCCAGGACCTCCAAGGCCCAGTCCCACCTGGAGTTTCCTCAGGAAGTTTGGGGCGCGGGAAAGCCGCCCCTTGCCTGCTCTGTGCCTTAACTTATTCTCTGGCCCTTGGCTCCTGGTCGGTGGTGGTTTGTGTTAATAAAAGGGATACACATGTCCAGCAGAGAACGGCTGTTTCCTTCCAACCTGCTCGTTAGCCGGGCCACGGCCCCTCCCGCCAAGGCTGAGCAAAGGACTGACCTGGGACTGAAGGGGGTCATGGCCACCGTTTTCCCGCTACGCAGGATGGCTCTGCATTAGGGGCAGAGCTTAGCCTGGGACTCTTGGCCCTGAAATCCTGGCGGAGCCTCGTCCAGCCTCCCCACTGCCCCAGCTCGAAGCATGTCCTACTCGGCCCCTGTTCTCAGCTGTAGGGACAGTACCTGCCTTGGCCAAGAGCACTCAGATGACGCAGGTCTGAGGCCTGGAGGCTGCTACCCTGGTTCCAGTCTGGCCCAGGAGCCCTGGGCTGCCCCAGCCAGCTCAGAATGTGGGCCATGACAAGGCCTCCATCTGCCCCCACCCCACCCCGCCACTGCCCTACTTAGACTCGAGGTTGGGAGAAATAGGAGACAGAGGGAAGGACGTGGGAAGTAGAGTCCATGTGACTGTGAATCTCAGTGATCAAGGACTCAGAACCACAGAACAGTGGGAACAGACCATCTCCGAATTTTGAAAAATCCAAATATCTCAGAATCCTAAGAATTGGGAAATAAAACTTTTGAAAACCCTGAAATTTTAGGTCATAATAGCTACTACTAATCAAACTTGGAAGGCACCAGGGCCTGTGCTTAGTATTTAACCCGGGTTCTTTCTGGTCCTCACCTCCTCAGCCCTATTTCTCAGATGAGGAAATCAAGGCTCAGAGAGACTGACTCACTGGAGGGCAAAGTTAGGAACATAACCCAGGGCTTCCATGACACCAGTTGGGAGAAAGTCACTGAGCTGGTGGACAACAGAGGGTCTGGATAAACATGTGGGCTGAGGAGACACCATTCAGTTTAGTCTGTCTCAAGGTAAAATGCGAGTTCTGTTAAGAAGGAACTTGGGTTCTCGCTTCCACAGCACATATACTAAAATTGGAACTTACAGTATCCTATAAATAAAGATTAAGTTCCACAAAAAAAAAAAAAGAAGAAGAAGGAACATGTGCCCTGACCCACAATTGAACCGGTAACCTTTCGCTTTTTGGGATGACACGCAACCAACTAAGCCACACCGGTCAGTGCTCAGGTTCAACTTTAAAATGTATATATTTCTATACTTAAGTAGTGGGAGGCGTCCTGTCCCACCTCCCTGCCTCCTAAGTTTTGAATGCTGCCAGCACCAGGTAACTACCTCCCCAAGGGCTGTGAGCTCCACATCTGCTCACACTGGGGAATGCCAGGCAGCTGGGTGTAGTTTTTCTCCTGGAACCTCAGGTGGGAAGGAGGAGAAGCTGAGGGTGAGCAGGTGTATCCCAAGCCAACTCTCCAGCCAGGTGTTGTCAGGGGCAGAAGAACCCTGTGGGGTGCTGGTCTCTTTCATCCTGGGGCCTCTCAGGGAGCGGATGCAGCACGGACCCTGCCGGTCCCAGGCCAGAGAGACAACGCAGCCTCCCGCCCGGAGCCTCAGTGGGTGAAAAGCATCTTCACAAACTCTGCAGAGAAGGGGCCCATCTGCATCAGGGATGTCAGGAGCTGCTGGGCTCAGCCTGGGAGCTGGAGGGGCTGGGGTGGGTTGTCCGGGAAGGACCTACCATCAAAGTCGACGGTGCCATCCCCGTTGAGGTCCACGTCTTGGAACATCTCATCCAGCTCAGGATCTCCCAGCGCCTCCCCCAGCAGAGCTGGTGCTGCCTGTCGCAGCTCTGCCACAGTGATCCGTCCATCCCTGTCCTTGTCAAACTAGAATCCCGGCAGTGCTCAGCCCCTCCCACCCAAAGCCACCTCCACCTTACCATTTGCTGTCCTTGGATGCCCCCCTCCCCTCCTGTGCCAGGAGGTCTCCCTGGGTGGATCCCCGAGCTGGGGTGGGCCATATCCTCTCCACCCCTCCCTGACCCTAGTTCCACCATCTGCAGGACTCAGTCTCCAGGGCCTCCCCACCAACTCCCCGGCTCCCCAGGCCTGGGCTGGATACCACGAAGGAGGCACCCAGCCGCCCGTGCACCACCTGCCTCACCACGCCCCACACCTCTCGGAAGGCGATGCGCAGCTCCCGCACCCCCAGCATGTCCGCCGTCTCCTCCCTCAGCTTTGGGCCCATCAGTTCCACAAATTCCTCGAAGTCCACGTGGCCACCCACTGCAGGCCCAAACAGAGTGTGACAGTGGAGGGTTGGGGCCCATGGGGAAGCACCACAGGGCCAGTCTGTCCTGGCTCTGCATCCGGGAAAGGACACCCAGCATCCATGCCCTCAGGAGGTTGGGCAGGAGCCCTATTTTCTGCTGGGGGTGCACTCAGTGAGGCACCCAGGGATGGAGAAAAAAGATCAGGCTTGGGACCAGACAGCCCTAGCCTGAACCCTAGCTCTACTGCTTCATGGTGCTCGGCTTTGGGTGACGAGTGACTGACTAAACCGCCTTCCTTACCCTAGGGAACAAGGGGACCTGCCCCTGCCGTGCTCTTGCACCGGAGTTCACGGCTGTCGTGTGGGTGCGCCCCTGTGGGCAGCAGTACCTGCCCCTGAAGGAGCGTGCTCACGTTGCCCTCGGTTCTAAGATGCCATGATTTTTTTTTTTTTAATTCAATGGCCAAACAATAGCTTTGGGAAAAGAAAATGAGCATGAGCAGAAATGCTCGAACCAATTATGAATCACACCCCGCTCTGGAGCCATAAGGAAAAAACCAGCGCAGGTGTCCCGGAACAGAGGGAACCTGATATTTGACAAATCAGCTAATGATGAGCACACAGGGCCCGCCCATCCTTCATTTCCTCACAAGGAGTGGCCAGGACTGTCAGGCTGGGCCTCACTGACAGAGGCAGAGACCAAGGGTACGGGGCCAGCACCAGCAGGAGGCACTTTATCAGTTGCCCAGATCAGGGGTCCATCAACCCAAGTCCCCATAGAGCCCCAAGGGCCTCTCTTGGATCCCCGGTGCCTTCCTTGCCCCTGGTGTCCCTGCATCTGACGGGGGCCAATGTCAGACGGTCAAATTGCCCTGGAAACTGCCATCTCCTCAACCTGCCCCCGTCACGCCAGCTGGACGCCCGGAGCCCCCCGGGCAGGTGGGTTGGGCACTGACTCCGCATCTTGACGTGCTGCGCCACCTCGATGAGCTCCAGCTCAGTGGGCATGTAGCCCAGCGTCCGCATGCATGTGCCCAGCTCCCGGTAGCCAATGTAGCCATCACGGTCTGTGTCAAACTCCTCAAAGGCGGCCTGAAGCTCTGTAGGGGAGGGAGGTCAGGCCCAGGAGCCAAGCTCAGGGATTCCTCCCACCCATGGCCACCAGCAAGGGTCACTCACCGTCCAGCTCCTCAGGGCCCAGCTCGCGATCCTGCGGGGGGAAGTCCAGCATGACCCTAGGGCCAGCCTCCTCCAGCCCTGGCCCACACTGGCCTGGGCAGGGCCCATCCCACAAGGGCAGGAGAAGGCAGCTGAAGCCCTGCGGGCCCCAGGAAAAGAGACGACCCTTCTTTCTGCTCCTGGGGCCCTGAGTGCTCACAGACCCCCATGTTTGAGGCCTAGGCCCACCCACCGCCCAGACTGGCCCAAGAGGGCTTCATCCCCAAACTCCAGCAACACTGTCCCACAGCCAGGCTCTGGGTTTAGAGCCGAAGTGGCAGGATGCCTGAATTCTAGGGGCAGGGTGGGCCAAACCTGAGGGTCCCCACCCCGCTCCCAGGCACCCCCACCCTTCCCAGGCCCCACCTGACCTTCCCAAAGACACGGTTGAGCAGAGGCCCGTATGTCTTCTGAGCAGCATCATGGTGCAGGGCAGGACGGTGCCGGTGGGACTGGTGACAAGAGGCTGGCCCGGGAGCCTCCTCTGCTATCCTTGAGGGGTGCTTGCTGCTGCTCCTGGGGGCCTCGGGGCACTGGCGAGGGGCTTGCTTTCCAGAGCTGTCAGTACCTTTCTGAGACCCTCGGTGCCCCCTCTCCCTCGTGCTGCGCCTCCTGGTCAAGGGTTGTCCCTCAGCACCACCCTTGGGAGCCATCACCCCCTCAGGGGGCTGCTGGGGGCTGGGGGCAGGGTCGGGGCCATGCTGCCCCCTCGCCTGCTCTGCGGCCATGTGGAGACAGGCCACAGGGCTCAGAGATGCAGCACCAAGATGCACCCCTGGCTCCCCGGACCCATAAAGCTGCTTATGCACCCTGAGCACCCCTGGCCTGGGATTGGGCCCTGAGGGGGATTAGGCTAAGTGAGGTAGGCAGCCCAGGCCCTAATCAGGGCCCTCTGCCTGTGGGGCAGGGCAGATAGGTCACGGGAGGGTTCTCCGCAAAAATGGTGCCTGGACATGGCGGCTGCAAGGGGCTTGCCACCACCGATGGGCTGGGACACCCAGCAAACTCAGCTTCCTAAGCTGCCTTATCTATAAAATGGGGGCTACATGGCTGAAAGGTCAAGGACTCAGCCCCGCTGTGTGACAAGGGAGGGCAGAACTTAGCTAAGAGAGGACAGGAAAAGGAGTCTCAGGCAAGAGGAGAACACGGGGAAAGGCTGGAGGTGGGCAAGGATAGGACAAATTGCCCACTGCGGTCCCCTCATGGGTGACACCCTGGCTGGAGCAGAGGGTGTGTGAAATTGGGGAAGGCAGGCCTCCAATGCTGGATTTAGGGGTGGGGTGGGGTCAGAGGAGGTGGGCCCTGGCCACTGTGCTGGAGGGGCCCAAGGTGAGGGCGTTCCAGCATCTGGCATTTTCAAGGATGAGGGGCCTGGCTGGTCACTTGGCCCTACTGGGCCGGGGTTAGGGTTTCCCAGTGAGCAGCCCATGAATGATTGATGTCCTCTCAGCTCCGGTTTCAGGCAGGCCGCCTTAGCGCCACCGCCGCCGGTGCCTTGCAGCGGGCCGGTGTGGGGAGCGCAAGGCCCCGGGCACGCCCTGCTCCTGCCACCCGCAGCCCTACCTCACAGGTAAGCAGGCCAGGGCTCTGATCCAGCAGGGGCTGGCCCCCGCGGGGTGGGGTCTGCCTGAGGGAGAGCCCTGGGTGGGTGGGGTGGGGAGAGGCTAAAGGCCACAGGCGGGATCCAGCCTTTCCAGGGTGTCCCCTGACTCCTCGCTGCCATCAGGGCTTCCTGTCCTCAAAGGGAGTCAGTCCACCATCGAGGGAACTTGGGGGTAGCAGCCATCCTCATCCTCATCGCACTGCAAGCCCCCTTCTCTGTTTAGCAGCCCCACAAGTGGGGGCCACCTTCAGCCTAAACTAGGAGAATGAGGAGGCGACCACAGAGGGGCTGAAGCAGGAAGCAGAGGCTCAAGCTGCTCCCTTCCTGGCCCCAGGCTGAGGGGCCCTGAGCAGGCTGACCTAACCCTGAGGTCACGGTGGCACAGGCTAAGGGGAGGGGCCTCCTCACCCTCAAATTCCTGTGGACCCATGGGACCTAAGCCCTCCCTTTAGGGACTCCTAAACACTTGAACCCCAGAATACCAGACAAAAGGGGCCTGCAATGATCTGACCCAGTGATTTTCAGGCTGTGTTCCCCGTGGCCCAGGAGTACCGTCCTGCTCCTTTTCAGTTCATAGGAGTTCCACTATAGTATTTTATTTAAAGAAAAGATTCACCAACCTTAAAATTTTGTTAGTAAGCCTCTGGTTTAGTCAGCTTGGACACGTTGGGATTTCGGGTGGCAGAATGGTCAGATCCAAATTCAGGCCCTAGTGTCTCCCTTCCTACCTCTGACCTTGGGCAAGTCACTGGTCCTCTGACCCTTCCTTCCATCACCTGCAAAATAGATTGCATGAGGGCGAGGTGAGGTGATCTATTAAAGTCCCTGGCATGGGGTAACTGTTCAAAAGGTGTTGACGATGCCCAGACAGGGAGAATGACTTGCCTGGAGATGCACAGCACTTTCTCATACCCAGTCTTCATGGCCTTCATTGACTTACCAGGCACCCACTGTGTGTCCAGCGCTACACTGGGGACCTCAGATGGACACTATTATGGAAGCCAACCTGGGCGTCTTTGGCCGCCGGCCCCGCACGGAACTGGACGACGAGGACTACTACCCCCAGGGTAGCTGGGACACGGTATTCCTGGTGGCCCTGCTGCTCCTGGGGCTGCCAGCCAACGCACTCATGGCATGGCTGGCTGGCTCACAGGCCCGGCAGGGAGCAGGCACACGGCTGGCCCTGCTCCTGCTCAGCCTGGCTCTCTCAGACTTTTTGTTCCTAGCAGCAGCGGCCTTCCAGATCATGGAGATCCAGCATGGAGGGCACTGGCCACTGGGGACTGCCGCCTGCCGCTTCTACTACTTCCTGTGGGGTGTGTCCTATTCCTCTGGCCTCTTCCTGCTGGCAGCCCTGAGCCTGGACCGGTGCCTGTTGGCACTCTGCCCACGCTGGTACCCTGGGCACCGCCCGGCCCGCCTGCCCCTCTGGGTCTGTGCCGGGGTCTGGGTGCTGGCCACACTCTTCAGTGTGCCCTGGCTGGTCTTCCCAGAGGCCGTCATCTGGTGGTACGACCTGGTCATCTGCCTGGACTTCTGGGACAGTGAGGAGCTGCCGCTGCGCATGCTGGAGATCCTGGGGGGCTTCCTGCCTTTCCTGCTGCTGCTCATCTGCCATGTGCTCACCCAGGCTGCCTCCTGCAAGACCTGCTGCCGCCGCCAGCCGAGACCCACAGCCTGCCGTGGCTTTGCCCGTGTGGCCAAGACCATTTTGTCAGCCTACGTGGTCCTGCGGCTACCCTACCAGCTGGCCCAGCTGCTGTACCTCGCCTTCCTGTGGGACATCTACCCGGGCTACCTGCTCTGGGAGGCGCTGGTCTACTCCGACTACCTGATCCTGCTCAACAGCTGCCTCAGTCCCTTCCTCTGCCTCCTGGCCAGCGCCGACCTCCGGGCCCTCCTGCGCGCGCTGCTCTCCGCCTTCGCCGCCGCCCTCTGCGAGGAGCGGCCAGGCAGCTTCACGCCGGCCGAGCCACAGACCCAAGCGGGCTCTGGTGGGCTCACTATGCTGGAGCCAGCTGCCGAGGCCCAGCCACAGGCGAACCCCCTGGCCCAGCCACGGTTGGATTCTATCACCCAGCCACAGCCAGCTTCCGTGGTCCAGCCTCAGCCGAACCCCACGGCCCAGCCACAGCCAGCTTTGGTGGTCCAGCCTCAGCCGAACCCCACGGCCCAGCCACAGCCGAACCCCACAGCCCAGCCACAGCCGAACCCCACAGCTCAGCCACAAGTGGACCATGAGGCCCAGCCCCATTCGGGCTCTGTGGCCCAGTCACAGGGGAGCCTTGAGGCCCAGAGTCCTGGACCTGCTACCAGCCCAGCTCCCAGCCCCTGTGAGGAAGCTGCCTTTGCCCCACCCAAGGACCCCACCTTGGGGGCTCCTGAGAACCCAGCCACGCCTGCTGCCTCTGAGGCAGAAAGCCCCAGCAGCGCCCCGCCGGAGAAGGCTCCGGGTGCTGACCCCACGTGAGGGTCCAGGAAAGCCCAGGCAGCCAGAGGGAGATGGAAGAGCCAGCCAGTCAGAGAGGAAGGGCTCCATGGAGGAAGTCGTCATGGAAAATCCCACCCCCCGCATCGGGCCTGCAGGAGGGCTGAGGGGAAGTGAAAATTGAGTGGCCAAAAGTCCCAGACGGTTTGCTGTGAGGTCCACCAAGCTCTCTCATGCTTGCTTTCCGCCCCACACACAGTGGACCAACAGCCCCTGAATGGTCACAGCTGAGGTGTCCTGCTGGGCTCTGCACTCCAATAGCCCCAGACCCCTTGACAGGTTAGCCTGATGATGCAGGAGAAAGAGCGGCTTCCCTGGGTTGATTTGACTCCCATCAGTCCTTTCCTCCCTGCCTTTCTCTCCATGCCATCTGGTAACCTGGGCGAGAGGATGCCAAAGGGGAGTCACTCCGGAGCCAGCAGGAGCCCACAGCTGCGAGGCTGGGACAGGACTTCCCTCCGCAAGGTGACAGGAGCAGAAGACAGAACCACCAAGTCTGGGTTCCAGTCTGGCTCTGAGCAACGCTGGACAAGCTGCTTCACTCCCTGAGCCCCTGTTTCCTCTGCCATTGTGAGCATTAAATGAGAAAATGTGTGAGGCGCCTTGCAAGAACCTATGTGGCACATAGTAGGGCCTCAGTGAATGGATGTCATTCCTTCCTTCCTTGGCATCCAGGGATGTCCCTGAAGGGGCTGGGGACAGATGGGAGAAGGCACCACCTGGCCCGAGCACCTGGGATCCTGTGAACTTGGGGACCAATCAGCTGTGCCCATGACCCGTTGTGGGCTGCAGACACCCAGGTGGCCTCAGAGAGCATGGGGCCACCTCTGTGCCTCAGGTAGCTCAAGGGGATTTCAAAGTTCACTCCACTTAAGGGTTCGGCTAGTTTCCACCTGCCTGTCACTGTAGAAGTTGCAGGTACAGAAAGCCTGGGGCCTGCCTCCATCTGAGCCCCTCCTACCCACTTAGCTCAGGGGCAAGATGAGAATGTGTCCCAGCGAGCTCCTCAGGGACCAGTGACTCCAGAAAGGGCAGAAGTTCCCAGAGGTCATACAACATCTTTGGGGCAGAGGCAACTAACCTCTTCCCTCTCAAGCTGCAGACACTGCAAAACAAAAACAAGAAACTAGGAAGTGCTGAAGCTCTACTTTCTGATCCCACCCCACTTCTCTTTCACACCCCTCACAGTCTTCGGGCGCCCTCCCCACCCAGCTTTCTTTCAACTGCTAGTGTTCCAAAACCATGCCCCCTTCACCCCCAACCTTCCCCATTAACTCAGCATTGTGACCTTTAGCAGCAGAGCAACACCATTACCAATAGATGTGAACGCATTTCAAAAAGGCAGCAGGCTGTGCAGGCAGCCTGCAGTGGGGCAGTCACATTCAGGTTCTGGTTCCCAGCTTTCCCTTTGCCTCAGTGTTCTCTGTATAATGGGTGATTAAGTTCTCCTTGCAAGTTTGGCTGTTGTGGTCCTTTACCATGCCCAGGACAGAAGTACACTGAGCAGTGGTGACAGGAGCAGCATGGCCATAGCATCTGCCAGTGATGGGACCGAGGGCACTGAGGCCCATGGGAGAGAGATTTCTGGACAGGCACAAACTTACTGAATGCATTCATTCAGCAAGTATTTGCTAGGTGCCTTTCTAGCCAGCCTTCCATTTTGGAAATACATGGGTGGATGTAGGGGTATGGCCTCTGGATCCCTCAGGGCTTGTTGGAATCCTGCCTCCACCACTCAGCAGCTGTGTGATCTTCTAGCAAGCCTCTTGACCTCTATGGGACTCAGTTTCCTCATCTGTAAACTGGGGATCATAATAATGGTTCTGATTTCCTGGGAGCGTTAATCCCTGTGAAGTGCTTGGACCCTTGCGTGGCATAGAATAAGTGCTTCATAATTGTTAGCCACTAACTTGCTTATACCAGTGTGCACACCCAGGCCTCACCCAGCCTGGGACCAGTACTGGCCCGTGGGCAGTGTCCTGCCCACCAGGCATTGTCCCCTCCACCATACTCCCTCCTCCTCCACGCTTTCACAAGCCCCTGCCTCCCTCAGGTGCACTGCCTGAGGACAAGATGTGGACTTGTGTTCCTTTGGGGCACTCTGCAGTGTTCTCCCTTCTAGCTATGGGTCCCAAAGCCTTTTCAACATGGCAGGCAGGTCATGGACTGAAACCTCAGTGTCTTCAATTCTGGTCCAGCCTCCAAACCATACTTCCTGGAGATTGGGCCAGCCCCACCTCTGAAGTCCCCAAGGGGACTCCCACCCATAATGGATGACCACTAACCAGGAGAAAGAGCAGTGCCCTGAAGGGTTTTGAAGACTAAAGAGGAGTTCTCAAAAAAAAGAGTTCTCTTGGTGGCCCAGAGGAACCATGCACACCCGAGGCCACAGGAGATGGCCACAGGAAGGGAGGGCTCTGGGGAAAGAGCCTTCAGATGCAGGCAGCAGGATGAGCCACGGCCCTGAGGTAGGAAGGAAGGTGATGTGTTTCAGGGACAGGAGGGTCATTGTCATCCCAACATTCCACAGCCTCTCCACTTGCCCCCAGCATACCCAGTGACCCTGGGCTCCCATTGCCCTCTGGGGAATGCATTCCTTATCCAGATAAGAGATCCCTGCCCTCCCCTTCCTGGGGCCAGATGATTCTGAGAGCGGTGAACATGAATACTTTTCAATTCCTCATCCAGGGCTGTTGTTCATTCATTCATTCAAAGTGCATTAACTGAACACATCCTGTGGTCTAGGTCATCTTGTTCCAGGTAGTAGAGTGGAAAACGAGACACGGCACCGCCCCTGGTTTGCTGACATCCCAGTGGGTAAGGCAGACAAAAAGCAAATACACAAACAATTATACCATAAAACATCAGACCATGATTAAGAACGATGCAAGGGAAACAAGAAAGGGCCAGAGAATGTTGGGTAGGGAGGGTGGTCAGGAGGCCCTTGGACATCTGAGCAGAGACCTGGAGGAAGTGAGGGATGGAGCCTTTTCAAGATCTGGGGGAGGAGGCTGCAGATGCAGGGAGCAGGGTGTGCCAAGGCACTGAGGTAGGAAGGAAGAGGGTGTGTTTCAGGGCAACAGGGTCAGTGTCACTAGGCCACGTGAAGGGAAAGGATAACAGCAGGTGATGAGGGTGGCAGCAGGGTGCCCAGCGACTGTGGGTGTTACCTAGTTTGGGCTGTAGACACGAGGAGGGGGCGGCTTTGTAGCTGCCTCCCCTCCTCCGTACCACCAGCATCCCGTCCTGGGCTGGAGGGGTGGGCCTGCCTGTAATTTATGGGTCAGTGGGAAAAGTAAGGAGTTTGGAGCCAAACAAATGGGGCCTGAGTCCTGGAAGGGTTACCCAGGGCACACACCTCACCCCTCTGAGCTGTTTCCTCAACAGGGTGTGATGAGTCAATGAGGTGACACACCGGTAGCTTCAGGGAGCTGGAAAAAAGCACCTTTTGACTTCTGCTCCTTCCCTCTCTTCCCCCTGCACCCCACACTTCCTGGGAAAGGGACCTGGACCATCAGCCCTTGGTCATCAGGGCAGTAGAGGCTCAGAGAAGGAATGAGGGGAGGTGGCCAGTGCCCAGGAGGAGGGGGCAGACTCTGCCTGTGAACCTACAGGAACCCCTAAGCCCCTATGTCAGGGGCTGCATAGGAGGGAGCGATTTGTGGACTGAGGAAAGACAGGAAGATGTGAGGGGTCTGGGGAGCATGGCCCCATTTCTATTTTTGATAAGAAGGCAGCAAGACCTAGGTGTGTTCATCAGGAAGAATAAGTTGAGGAAAGCCCCTTAAAACACCTGTGATTTATTTACATTGTTAAACAAGAGCACCTACTTCTGTAACTTAAAAAGGGGCACATTCGGGCTCAACGGATAGGTGCCAGCCTGCGAACCCAAAGGTCGCTGGTTCGATTCCCAGCCAGGACACAGAACCAGTTTGCAAGCCAGGTGCACCAGCCAGGTCCGTAGCTGGGGGCGGGTGAAAGGCAACCATACATGGATGCTTCTCTCCCTTTCTTCCTCCCTTCCTGCCCTTCTTTCTAAAAATAACGAATAAAATCTTTTTAAAAAGGGGGGGGGGCACGTTTCTATGTCCACTGTCCCGTAGATAATATATTTTGTAAGAGGGGTGACTTAGGGAGCCCTAAAGTATGCATAGGGGTGGGGGTCTGGCAGGACGGAGCTCCGCCCACTCTTGGGAGGAGCAGGGCCTATCGCCGCAGGCCCGCGGGCCTGACCTGCCGCCCCTCCGGCACCGCTGGTGTCTCAGCCTCCAGCCCTTCGCTCCAGGGCGACCCGAACGGCTGAGGGGCGGGGCTCCCCAGGCCCCGCCCCCGGCGCCCCCGGCCGCAGCCTCCCGCCCCGCCCCTCCGCGCGTGACCTCGGCCCCGCCCCCGCCCCCCGCGCCTCGGTCACTTCCTGATTCCCGCTTCCTGCTTCCCAGTGGCCGGGATCCGGAGCCGCCCGAGGCCGGAGCCGCAGTCGCCGGCGCCCCCGGTGAGCGCGACTGGCCGAGGCTGGGGGCGCAGGGAGGGGGCGGGCGGGGAGGCGAGGGGTCGCGAGCCCGAGGATCCCCTCCTCTCCGCGGCGCCCAACCCTCAGTCCCAACTCCCCTCGGCCATCCACCCTCTCCCGTCCTGGGCCCGGGTCCCTGGGCGCTGGGCTTCTGCTTCACCTGGGATCCTGCCCCAGGGCGGCTCCGGGGTGCCCTGCTACTGGGAGCCGCGTCCCGACCCCCGCCGGGTCCTGCCAGGCCCCCCGGGCCGGCGGGGGGCTCCCTGCACGTTCCTGCGGGCGCTGCACATTCCCTGGGACTCCTCACCGGGGCCTAGGGCGCCCCCCGCAGCAGAAACCGTGCCCGCCTCCTCTGTCGTTCTGATGGTCCAGCTCTCAAACCCTGGCCCGGAAGGGCCTGGGACTGACTGGGACCCGCAGAGGAGCTGAGCTTGCTGCGGCTTCCGCCCCTCCCTGCCCCGCACGCACACGCAGACCAGAGCCAGCGAGGGGCCCCAGGGGCGGCCTGCAGGGTCTCTCAGAGCTCAGCAGCGGGGGCATTTTCCTCTTCACCCCGAAGGGAGGCAGCCAGGGTTTGCACCTACGACTGTTCTGTAGAGGGAGACAGAGACAGGTGCGTGGCAGACCCCAGGGGCGTCCTCCCCACCCCACTTGAGGCGGCCCTGGGAGGCTGGGGGTGGCGGGGCCAGGTGGGAGCTAACAGGCCTCTGCACACTGCAGACATGTCCTTCCGAAAAGTGGTTCGGCAGAGCAAATTCCGGCATGTGTTCGGGCAGCCGGTCAAGAATGACCAGTGCTATGAGGACATTCGAGTGTCTCGTGTCACCTGGGACAGCACCTTCTGCGCAGTCAACCCCAAGTTTCTGGCAGTGATTGTGGAGGCCAGCGGCGGGGGTGCCTTCCTGGTGCTCCCCCTCAGCAAGGTGGGGCCCGTGAGGGCAGGGAGAAGGATGCAGGTGGCTTGGCCGCTCCTACCAGACCTCCCTGCGCACTTCACATCCCTTATCTTGCCTGTCCCCACACTGCTGGGCAGATGTCATAATCCACGTTTACTGCCCGAGATGTGTCAGCACAGGGGAAGAACATGTTTTATTGCCAGGTGTGAGGCTGAGGCAGCTGACATTCCTGCTCACCGGGTGATGCCCGTGAAGCAGAGGTGGGCCAGGAAAAGGCAGTCACAGCTGGGCCGCCTGTGCGCCAGGCCAGGTGCATCATTCCTGCACCATGGAAGGGAAGACCGAGGCTCTGGGAGGGGAAGACAGAACGTGGTAGCCTGGAGTCCCCATTGACTGCTCTCCTCATGCCTGCAGACGGGACGCATCGACAAGGCCTACCCAACAGTATGTGGACACACAGGACCTGTCCTGGACATTGACTGGTGCCCCCACAATGACGAGGTCATTGCCAGCGGCTCAGAGGACTGCACGGTTATGGTGAGGTGTGGGCTGTGGTAGGCCCGGTCACAGGTGTGGTTTGAGGCTGCCGGAAGCAGGGCGAAGGAACCTTGGCTGGCAACCTCACCCCCCACAGGTGTGGCAGATCCCGGAGAACGGGCTAGGCTCCCCACTGACAGAACCGGTGGTGGTGCTGGAGGGGCACACCAAGCGAGTGGGCATCGTCACCTGGCACCCAACGGCCCGCAACGTGCTGCTCAGCGCAGGTCTGCACCGCTGCCCATCCTCGCCCCACTCCGTGCGCAGTGCACAGCTCTGGGACGTCCCGTACCCCCCAGACCCATCCGAAAGATGGGAAGGCTAAGGCCCTCAGGGGTTGAGAGGCTGGGACTGGTTCCAGGAGGGCGGTCAAAGGGGGCCTGGTGGGCTGATGTCCCCTACCCTGCAGGCTGTGACAACGTAGTGCTCATCTGGAATGTGGGCACTGCGGAGGAGCTGTACCGCCTGGACAGCCTGCACCCCGACCTCATCTATAATGTCAGCTGGAACCGCAATGGCAGCCTCTTCTGTTCTGCCTGCAAGGATAAGAGTGTGCGAATCATAGACCCCCGCCGGGGCACCCTGGTGGCGGTATGTGGCCCTGGAAGGCGAGGGTGGCAGTAAACAGGCCAAGAGACTATTAGGGTGCTGCACTGACCACTCTGCGATCCCCGCAGGAGCGGGAGAAGGCTCATGAGGGTGCGCGGCCCATGCGGGCTGTCTTCCTGGCGGATGGCAAGGTGTTCACCACAGGCTTCAGCCGCATGAGCGAGCGGCAGCTGGCACTCTGGGACCCAGTGAGTAGCTGTGGCCGGCCTGGGGCAGCAGGCTTGAGACTTAGGCCTGGGCACGAAGAGTGGGGTCATCCTGGAGGTACCTAGGGTTTTCAGAGTCTCAGGCAGGCACCTGAGGCTCTTAGGACCAGGAGCCCCACTACCCTGTCCTCTGCTTTCTGGCATCCCCCGCTGCCTCCAGCTACCTCCAAGTCTTTGTCCACATTGTTCTTGCCAACCGGAAGGTCTTCCTCTCCTTTGCTTGCCTGTTCCCACCTGGTTGTCCTTCGAGGCCCAGTGCAGAGACCCCGTCCTCCAGGAAGCCTCCCAGCCCTTTTCTGGAAGTACCCTGTCCAGAGCTTTACTTCAGTTCAGGGACGGAGCAGGCCTGATGGAGGGTTGGGAAGTTGAGGGGAGGGGGCACATTCTGACCTGGCCTAACTGTATCCTACCCCATGTACCAGGAAAACCTCGAAGAACCCATGGCCCTGCAGGAGCTGGACTCAAGCAATGGGGCTCTGTTGCCCTTTTATGACCCCGACACCAACGTGGTCTACGTCTGTGGCAAGGTGGGCTGGCAGGCCTGGTGGGACAGGGGAGAGGGCTGCTGAGTGCTGAAACCTGTTCCCCGCCACCCTGCAGGGTGACTCCAGCATCCGGTACTTTGAGATCACAGATGAGCCCCCCTATATCCACTTCCTGAACACGTTTACCAGCAAAGAGCCCCAGAGGGGCATGGGCAGCATGCCCAAGAGGGGCCTGGAGGTCAGCAAGTGTGAGATTGCCCGGTAAGAGAGGCCACCAAGGAAGCTAGCTTTGGGGGAGGAGACCTGAGCGGTCAAGGGCAAGAGGTTAGATTATAGGAGGCTGCTCAGGAGGCCCTGGGGGCAAGGGACAGTCTGGGAAGGGCTGGGGTAAGGACTGGAAGTGGAGGATAGAGGAAACCAGAAGTGGTGAGCAGGGGTTTCACCCATGGCTCCCCACTTCCAGGTTCTACAAACTTCATGAACGCAAGTGTGAGCCCATTGTCATGACTGTGCCAAGAAAGGTGAGGCTGCCAGGTTCCCCTGTTCACTCCCTTATCTATCAGACAGGCCACTCGGGGGACTGGGTGACGCCTGTGAATGAGACCTGGTGAGTGTGGGTGCAGTCAGCGGGTTAGACGAGTGCCAGCCCATCCCCAGCTGTGCTGGCGGCTGTGTTGGGCTGTGTCGGCCGGGGCAGAACGAGATAAGGGGGAGCTGAGGCCCTGCCTTGAATGAGCCACAGGAGACAGAGCCTGAAGGTCTTCCACCCGGGGCCAGCCGACACAGGGCCCTCCAGTGGCGGGCAGTAGCCAGGGATGAGGAGGAGGCCCCACGAGGGGATGGGGCCACACGCGGCTGGGCTTCAGCTGCCTAGCCAGGAGCCTTGGTCAAGTTGCGTCCCCCAGCCAGCATTGCGGATGCACTGTTCCCACTGTTCCGTGTGCCAGGCACATGCTTGGGAGTCAGGCTGATGAGGCTGCCCCTAGCACTCAGTCTGTAGGCATAGGCATGGCTCCCAGAATCCCACCAAGCCCTGCTTGGGAAGGTTGGAGAAAGCTTCAGAAGGAGCTTTTGGCAGTGGCCAGAGGGAAATGAAGGGACAGATTTGAGCTTAGAAAGATGGTGACTTGGGGCCAGGCCATTGAGGGGAAGGGGTTGACAGGGTGCAGGCCTGGAGGCCAGGAGAGTGATGAGGAGGTGACCACCTAGGGTCCTGGCAAGAGGACCCTGATCACGGGCCCTCAGCTAATCTGGACCTCCTCCATCCCCTGCACAGTCCGACCTCTTCCAGGACGATCTGTACCCCGACACAGCAGGGCCCGAGGCAGCCCTGGAAGCGGAGGAATGGGTGAGCGGCCGGGACGCCGACCCCATCCTCATCTCCCTGCGGGAGGCCTACGTCCCCAGCAAACAGCGGGACCTGAAGGTCAGCCGGCGCAACGTGTTATCTGACAGCCGGCCCACCGCGGCCCCAGGCTCCACTCGCCCAGGGGCCTCCACACCTGCCGCCTCCACCAATACAAGCAGCACCAGCAGCCTTGCCGGAGCTGGGGTATGTGCCCGCAGTCTGCAGGGGTGTTTGGAGGCCCTGCTGCGGTGTGCGTGCCTGAACCATTTGTTGTCCCTCTCTGAGCCTGAGGCCCTGCCTGGTAATGGATTTGGAGAAGGCTACAGCTCCGTGACCCCTGCCCCATGTCCCTGTAGGAGGCTGGGAAGCTGGAGGAGGTGATGCAGGAGCTGCGGGCACTAAGAGCGCTGGTCAAGGAGCAAGGGGAGCGGATCGGCCGCCTGGAGGAGCAGCTGGGCCGTGTGGAGAATGGGGACGCGTAGGACCACAGGCCCTGCAGAGGCCACTCCCCCTCACCTCCTCTAACTCCTCTCACTCAGCCTCTGCTGGCTGGCTGCCCTCTGCCCCCTGCCGAGGGCTCTGGGGCAGGTTCAGGGCCAGTCCACACCCTGACCCATCCTGTGGGCCTAGGCTGCAGCCGCCACCTGGCTTCTGTCCATTGTTGCTGTGGATTTTTGTACCAAGGCAAGCTTACACTTTGAGGGACCATCCTCCCACCCCATCCTGGCCCCCTGCTCCCTCCTTGGGGGAGTGGGAGGGATGGGCTCTATATTTTCATTCCAAATAAAATGCTCTTTCTAAAAGCCAGGTTCGCCATTCTGCTGCAAGGGTGGGGCTGGGAAAGGAAGTCTGGAAACGGGGGCAGGTGAGGCCCGCAGGGATCAGATACAAGAAAGGTCTGGGGCCATGAACATCCCCAGTCAGCTCCCCTGAATTCTGCCAGGTAGGCGCACTGAGGCAAAAAACACGTGGAAACCTCTAGGGCCACGTCCTGCTTTGAACCGGGGCCCAGTTCCCCCTGGCAGCCTGGTCACAGGCTCCATAGCCCAAGACTAGCCCAGTGACAGACCTGGGAGGACCTGGTGGGGGTCAGGGTGGTTCTGAGGGCCCCAAGGGACCCGTGGCAGGGAGGGCTGGGTGGGGTGTCGGGCAGGAAACGGAAGCATCAAGTAACCCCTAGCTGCAGTCAGCACGAGAGTTCACTTCTCCGCGCAGCTGGAGCTGGAGGTGGGCAGCCGGCGCTGAGAGGCCCGCAGACAGATGGTGAGTGTTGGAACCTGCTGCGTCCTTGGGGTGGGGGTAACAGGTCAGCACTGGTATGTCTGGGCTCAGAAGCTAAGGAACAAGTCCCTCCGCTTGGGGCCAATAGCAACCAGCCCGGGCAGCAATGAGGGAGCAGGGCCAGGGAACGCGTGGGGCAGAAGCTGGGCCTTTCTCAGGGGTCAGGCTGTGGCCCCCAAGTGCCCCACTCCAAGCCCAGACCCACTTTGAGACCCAGGGTGTAGCCTCCCCTGTTCAGCCTGGAAGCATCGCTGGGAACCCTGTCTGTACCTCCACACCCTCCCCCACTCCCCACCTGCCTGTTCCAACCGCAGGCTTCCTCTGGCAGCTGCCCCCGCCTGCCCCAGGGCTGAGGCCCCCAGGGGCAGGGAGTGGAACTGAACGGAAACGCTGCAGCTGGGGCGGTAGTGAGGCAGTCCTGAGGGGCTGGGAGGGTGGGGAGGAGTCTCAATTCCCCTTCCTTGGACCTGGCCAAGTGGTCAGTGAACAGTTGCTTTGGAACTGGTTCCTCCATCCCAGGCCTCAGGAAGAGACCCCAACACTGGCCTTGCAGGTCCATCCCCACCCCTACCCCTGTGGGCAGTTTTGACACGACCGGTAGTTACCCAGCACCTACTATGTGCCAGGAGTTATTTGGGTGCTTGAGCCAGAGAGATCCCTGTCTTCCTGCAGCTGGTTCTGGTGGGGAGAAGACAGTAGCCCTAATAAATGAGCAGCGTTACCTACCTACCGGGTCAGGGTGGGGGTGTGATGGGGAGGATGGGGGTGTTGGGTGGAAGGTGGCAGAGCCAGGCTGGGGCAGGCTGCAGGGATGAGGGTGGTGACCCAGGTCAGATTGGGTTTCACAGAGGTGCTCTGAGCAAAGGTTGGCAGGAGTCATATGGCTGGGAGGCAGGAAGGGGGGATGGAACATTCTGGCAGAGTCATTTTGGGACTGGCCCCACCAGGAGCAGGCTCATAGGGTGCAGTGGGGGGTGGGGGAGGGAGGCAGCCCAATCTCATGGGGTTGGGACCTTGTTGCTCAAGTAAGGGCTTTTCTGCTTGACTGTCCCTGCTTTGCCTAAGAGGCAACCAAGCAGCCCATCACAGCCTGGCCCCCAGCCAGGATGACGTGCCCCAGCCTGTCTCCCTACAGGACCTGCCCTGTGCCCTAGGGCTCTGGACGCTGCTGGCCCTGCCCGGGGTCCTGGGTGGTGGCACTGCGGACAGCGAGGGCTCCAGCTCTGTTGCCGTGGTCCTGCTGCTGCTGCTGCTGCTGCTGCTGCTGGTCACTGGCCTGGCCCTGGCCTGGCGCCGCCTCAGCCGCGACTCGGGAGGGTACTACCACCCAGCCCGCTTGGGCGCCGTGCTGTGGGGCCGCACCCGCCGCCTGCTCTGGGCCAGCCCGCCAGGCCGCTGGCTCCGGGCCCGGGCTGCGCTGGAGTCACCAGGTGAGGACCCAGAGCCACCGGAGGATGAGGACACGGAAGATGACAGCTTTGATGGTGGCCAGGGGCCCCAACCCTGGGGAAAGGAGCAGCGGAGTGGTGAGGAGCAGCATCAGGAGCCCACACAGGAAGCACCCAGTGGTGAGGCGGAGGGGGGCCTGGGCCTCAGCTCCCAGGGGCCTGAGGGCTCAGCCGGCAGCGCTGAGGCCCTACTGAGCGACCTGCACGCCTTTGCCGGCAGCGCGGCCTGGGATGACAGCGCTGGGGCCCCCAAGGGCCAGGGCCTCCATGTCACCGCACTGTAGAGGCCAGCCCTAGGGCCACATCCTTGTCACTGTGCTTCCCCAGCTGCCATGACTGGACACTGACTGCCCTGGGCCCCACTGTCACCCACACCCTACAATGGAGAGCCTCAGACTGTCACCCCCAACCCCATTTTGTCCTCAAGGCTGTACATCCCCACCGCTCCAGGAAAGCCACCACCCATCTGAAATAAAACCCTTCCAGCCCTGGGGTTCTGTGGTCCTGTAGTGACCCTCCAGCCCCTAAGCTGTGCTCCTCTGACACAACCTGCCCATTCCTGTCCCCAAGGCGGCCCAAGGAGGAGCCAGGTCGGTGCCATGATGGAACACTTTAATTCTGCAAGGACCAGCTCAGCTGCAGAGGCCTCCATCAGCAGCTGTGGCCTGCAGCCAGCCCTGCCCTTGGTGTTCATGATACAGGGGCACAGCCACCCCCAACACAGACACACACTCCCACACGACCGCACTCCTGTGCCCGAGATGCCCCCATGGCCTGCGGGGAGGAGCCTCAACAGCTGTCAGCCCGACCCACCCTCCTAGCGCCCAGGGCGCCCACGGCCCCTCTTGGACTTCTTGGTCCCTGAGGGGGGTCGGATGGGGAGGGGGACAGTGCTCAAGGGTGGTGGTGGCGGTGGGGGCACGAGAGGCGGTAGAGGGGGCTCCGTGGACTCCAATGGTCCAGGGCTGGGGCTGGGCCGGAATCCCTCAAAGGGTGAGAGCTTCAGGGGGCTGCAGGGGAAACAAGGCAGAGTCAGAGCCCACTGATGCTGGAGAAGGAGCAGGCAACTTGCCCACCTTCCTGGGCGCATAGGCTGTGAGGCCAAGTGCCCATCCAGGTGGCCCCTGCCACAGGGTCCCCGTGGGAGCTGGGAAACTGAGGCTGATGCTGGCTGAGAGACCCAGCCAAGGCTGCCTCAGGGTGGACGCAGAGCCAGAGCCGGGCGTGGCCTCCTGCACCAACCACAGGCTCCCTCTGCCCTGAGGTACCTGATAGGGGTCCGCGGGCTGCTGTTGAGGCGCCTGGGGGAACGCAGTTTGGGCTGGAAGGAGAAGCCCTCCTTGATGCTGTCCAGCACAGAGGGAGCCACGTATGTGAAGCCCTGGGGTTAGAGGCAGGGCGGGGGCTGCTCAGCATCCACTGCTCCCACGCCATAACCCCGACCCGTGTCCCGGAACCCTCAGGACCCCAGACCCACCAGGAAGGCTTGGTTGGCGCTCTCACTGAGGGCCGTGTCATCTGGACTGTCCACTGGTGTCTGTCGCGTGAAGCGGGTGTCAAACTGGCTCACATCCTCCTCTGACTGCTGTGGGCAGACTCAGGTGGCGAGAGGTCAAGGGGCGTCCAAGACAGGGGTCCTCCACCCGCCACTGGACCAAAGGGACCTGCACTCACCAGACAGGGCCTGAAAGGGGGGTCCACTCGGTGAGCCAGGAGATCATCCCAATTAATGTGCCGGAAAAAGGGGTGTCTCTGTGGGTAGAGTACCCCCGGAACATGCTGACAGTTCTCCCGCCCTGGCTCCCTCAGTAACTCTGCCCTTACCACCCACCTCTCGGTTGTCTCAGACGCACCTGCACATCAGCAGCGTCCCCTGGGCCACCCCCAATCCGCTGGCCAGGATTCCGCTTCAGAAACTGCAGGACAAGGGCAGAGTGAGAGGCTGGGACGGAGGTTCTGCTCGATGTCCTCATGTTCCCAGGGGCTGGTGGGGGTTGTGGGGACAAGGGGGAGGAGGAGCAGGGGAGACCTCTGGGGTGTGGTTTCCACCTACTGACATCCCCAGACTCCCAAGATTCAGTTCAATGACTCCTTCTCCACGTCACCCCAGGGGTCCCCCCACCCAGCTCTGTGCCCCTGATCGCCCTTTTCACGGAGGAGCAGCTTGCTCAGTGGGAACATGTGCAGAGAGCAAGCGCTTCCACTGACTTGTCGGGCTCAGCAGCGGTGCTGTCACAGCTCAATGTCCGGGACCCCAAAGCCAGTGTCCCTCCATCCCAAGGCACCCTGCACAGCCACGACCAGAGGCCCACATGACCCCGTGCAGGGCCTGGGAGGAGACGGGCCGGCCCAAGGGCAAGAGGGAGCCCACCTTTTTGACGAGGTCCCGGGCATCTGGGGTGAGGTAGGGGGGCAGCGCCAGCTTCCCTTTGATTATCTTATCCATGGTTTTCTTCCGGTTCTCTGCAGTGAAGGGCGGCTGGAGGGGGCAGAAGGTGACAGGAGCCTTGTGGGCCTCCCTGCCCCTGCCTGGGAGCGGGACGACCTCCTGCCCCTTCCCAGCCCTCCCAGGAGGCGGGACTTGCCGATCCAGTGAGCATGTCGTACATCAGGGCCCCCAGGCTCCACCAATCAACTGCCCTGTTGTGGCCGCTGCGCATCAGAATCTCAGGGGCCCTGGGAGCCGGGTGGAACCATCATTTGGGCAAGGCCCTTCCTGCCAGTCCTCCCAACCCCTGGGCCCAGCCAGCCACCCCTTACATGTACTCAATGGTGCCACAGAAGGTGTGGGTGACGACACCCTCATGAATTGACTCCTTGCAGAGTCCAAAGTCTGTCAGTTTGATGTGGCCTACGGGAGAACGTTGGGTGCGGTGGTCAGGGACCCTGGGCCACCCCAAGGGTGCCATCCCCGAAGGTTCCGACCTGGTAAGTTCAGCTGCATGTGCGCACCCTGGCTGTTGAGCATGATGTTCTCAGGTTTGAGGTCCCGGTAGATGATGCCTTGGGCGTGGAGATGACCCAGCGCCAGCGTGATCTCTCCCAGGTAGAAACTGCAGAGACAGGACAGGGTGAGAGCCACAGTGGACCCCTGGAGCCCTCCTGGGACAGAGACAGGGAGCGACACCCACCAGGCCGTGTCTTCTAGGAAGATGCCCTCTCGCTCCAAGTGCGTGAAGAGCTCACCGCCTGCGACACAAGCACGTCAGCAGCTGCAGGCCAGGACCGAGTTCCTTTGCTATGAGTCTCGGTTTCTTTTTGGGGAGAGTGGGGCTCGCAATTCCCGCCCTACCTGCCTCACAGAGCTGCCGTGGGGCGTTCAATTCAATTCAGCAAACATCTACCGGCGCCTACTTGGTGCCTGGCCCTGTGCTGGGTGAAACTGGGGACACAGAGATAGACCCAACCATTGTCCTCAGGATGCTCAGTCCAATAGGAGACAGACACGCCAGACTGAAGCCACAGCTCTGAGAGGGTAACCCAAAGTATCTCCCAGAAGAGACAAAAGAGGGCAAATTAATCCCAACGTGAAGGGACAAAGTCCATGGTCGTGGACTTCGGAGCCCAGGGAAGGGAGCTCCAAGGGCTCATCTGGAGCAGGTGGGCGGGTGGAAAGAGCAGGCCTGGACCACTCCATGGCCAACGGGAGGCCCCAAGGGGGGGCCGCCAGGGAGGCCAGGCTTCACCGGGCAGGTTTATATATATATATATATATATATATATATATATATATATATATACATGTAGGGCCCGGGGCTCTGGGCAGGAGTGCTGGGAATAATGCCGGGCTCTGAGACGAGCAGCCTGGGAGCTGGTGGAGGAGACACGAGAGGAGGGTGAGCGGAGTTAAGACACAGCTGTGCCTCCCCCTTTCCCCCAAGACAGTGGAGGGGATGGAGGACCAGGCAGAGGATGACCCAACTGGCTTTGGGAGCTGAATGGATGCAGGACACACAGGAGAGTGGAACAGGGCATGAAGGGAGGGTGAAAATGGACAAACAGCCTTTAGACCTCTAAATAAACCCCCACCACTCCCATCCACCCCCAACACAAGTGAGGGACACACTAGGCACTGGACAGATGTTTGCTGAATGAATGAATGAAGGGAGGGACACAGACAGGCAGGCGGATGGAGGGATGTAGGGACCCCCAGCCGCTCCCCACACCACACCTCTCCAGGCTTCCCAGAGCGCCCAGGGCTTCGAGAGGTAGCCGGGCCCTGCCCGCTCCCCTAGCTGTGCCCCTCATACCGCTGAGGCACTCAAGGATGAGGTAGAGTTTGCCGCCAGTCTGGAAGGCGTAGGCCAGCTCCACAATGAAGGGGTGCTTCACCGACTCCAGAATGTTCCTCTCGGCCCGGGTGTGCGCGGTGTCCTTAGCGTTGCGCACAATTTTGGCCTGGAGAGGCAGGGACTGGGTAGAAGGCCGGCGCCTGGGGCTCCCTCAGTGCCCCTGGACATAATCTTCCGGCCACTGCCCCTCACTCCGCAGCACTTCTCTAAAACGCTGCCGCCGTTGGCAGGCACCTTCCCAGAGGCTGGTTTACCCTCCGGCCTGGTACCTCTCCACTGGGCACCGCAGCGTCCCGGGCAGGTCACCCCAGTGTGGGAGGCTGCCCTGTGCACCAGAGATTCAACAGCATCCCCGGCAGCCCCTGGATGCCATTAGCACCCCTCTCTGGTCGTGGCTCCAGAATGTATTCAGACATTGCCAAAGGTCCCCTGGGAGGCAGATAATTAGCGCAGAAGCAATATGCAATCATGTGCTTCCTAACAACATTTCGGTAAATGATAGACCACAGGTATGATACTTGTTAATATTAATATGTGACTACATATTACTGACTTGCGTATGTACTGTACTATACCTTTTTCTCTATTTTTAAAAAGATTTTATTTATTTATTTATTTTTAGAGAGAGGGGAGAGAGGGAGAAAGTGGGAGAGAAACAACAATGTGTGAGAAAAAGATCAACTGGTTGCCGCCCTCACCCCACAGCTGGGGACCTGGCCTGCAGCCCAGGCATGGGCCCCGACTGGGAGTGTTCTGGACCAGTGACCTTTCCGTTCATAATCCGATGCTCAGTCCACTGAGCCACACCAGCCAGGGTGCTTTTTTCTTTGCTTTAGAGTGTACTCTTTCTACTTATTAAAATGTTTGCTGTAACTTCTGGTCAAGATGGAGGTGTAGGTAAATTCGCCTTGCCTCCTCGCACAACTACAGAAAAAATTACAATGTGCCCTGGCTGGTGTGGCTCAGTGGACTGAGCACCAGCCTACAAGCCAAAGCATCACTGGTTCAGTTCCCAGTCAGAGCACATGCCTGGGTTGCAGGCCAGGCCCCTAGCTGGGAGCACATGAGAGGTAACCACACATTCCTCTTTCTCCCTCCCTTCCCCTCTCTCTAAAAATAAATAAATACATAAATAAAGTGTTTTTTTATATTACAACTTGATTACAAAACAAATATCACCCAGAAATTTCAGAAAATCAACCAATATGGAGGTCCGACAACCAAGGATTTAAAGAAGCCATATTTATCCAGATGAGCAGGAAGGGCAGAGATGCGAGTGGCACAGAGAGGCAGGCACAGGGACATTAAATGGGCAGTCCCACGCCCACATGTGGTAGATAAAAACCCAGAGGGATACCTTTAGAACTTGGGCTCCCAGCCCCAGACCAGACCACCCAGCGCAAGGTTCCAGCACCAAGGTCAGTCCCAATAACTTTGGCTGTGAAAACCAGTGGGGTTGGGGCAACAGAAGAAATTGCGGGACTCACAGAACACTTCCTCTAAAAGGGCCTGCAACAGACTTAAACCTTACACAGACCCGCCCCCTCTGGGATCCAGCACCAGTGGCATATGGGGAGGAAGTGAAGTGAGTGGCATCAGGGCAAGTGCTGGGGGACAGCTTCTTCCTGGGCAAAATTCTAGGCAGTGGCATTGTCCCCTCTTTAAGCCCTCCCCAACATAGAGCCACAGAGTGGTGACTTGGGTTGGCCCTGCCCTGGCGTTACCTAAGGCTCAGCCCCATACAACTTACAGGGAGTCAAAGCAGCTCTACCTAATACACAGCAACAAACACAGGGAGGCAGCCAACATGAGGAGACAAAGAAATATGGCCCAAATGAAAGAACAAATCAAAATTTCAAGAAAAGAACTAAAGGGTACATCAAACTTAGAGGTGTGAATGTATAACTTTTTTTAAAAATCAGAGGGTCAATAAAATTTAAAATGCTTAAAAACTAAAAAAAAAAAAAAGAACTTAAGGAAATGGAGATAAACAACCTATCAAATGCAAAATTCAAAACACTGGTTATCAGGATGCTCCAGGAACTCATTGGTTACTTCAACAGCATAAAAAAGACCACGCAGAAATGAAGTTTACATTAAGTGAAATAAAGAAAAACCTACAGGGAACCAAAACCAAGACTGGAGGGAATCAAGCCCAGAATCAAATCAACTATTTGGAACATAAGAAAGAAAAAAAAAAACATTCAATCAGAAAGAACACAAAAGAATTTTTAAAAATGAGAAGGCCCTGGCTGGTGGCACAGTGGATAGGGCGCTGGCCTATGAACCCAGATGTCACTGGTTCAATCCCCAGCCAGGGCACATAATGAGGTTGCAAGCCAGGTTGCCAGCCAGGTCTGTAGCTGGAGGCAGGTGAAAGGCAACCATACATAGAATGTCTCTCTTTCTCCATCTCTGCCTCTCTCCTTTCACCTCTCTCTAAAAATAACAAATAAAATCTTTAAAAAAAAACTTTAAAAAATTTAAAAATAGGGGGATAGAGGGGAGCAAAAAGGGGACGGATGTAATACAACAACAATAAAATTTAAAAAGTTAAAAAATAAATAAAAATGAGGAGTAGCTGAGGAGCTTTTCGGAGATCTTCAAACATACCAACATCTGAATTATACAGGGTGCCAGGGGTGGAGAGGAGTAAGACACTGAAAACTTACTTGAAAAAATAATGAAAGGAAAACTTCTCTAATTTGGTGAAGGAAATAAACATAGAAGTCCAGGAAGCAGAGTCCCAAACAAGTAGGACCCAAAGAGAACCACACAAAGACATCATAATTAAAATGCGAAAGGGTAAAGATAAAGAGAGAATCTTAAAAGCAACAAGAGAAAAGAACAGAGTTGTCTACAAAGGGGTTCCTATAAGACTATCAGCTGACTTCTCAAAACATTTTTGCAGGCAAGAAGGGACTGGCAAGAAGTATCCAAAGTGATGAAAAACAAGGGCCTACAACCTAGATGACTCTATCCAGCAAAGCTGTCATTCAGAATGGAAGGGCAGACAAAGTGCCTACCAGACAAGGTATAACTAGAGTTCATCACCAAGCCATTATTATATGAAATGTTAAAGGGAATCATATGAGAAAAAGAAGCTCAAAATTACGAACACTAAAATGACAATAAACTTACAATTATCAACAACTGAATCTAAAAAATAAACTAAGCAAACAAGCAGAACAGAAACAATATCATAAATAGGGAGATAATCTGGAAGGTTATCAGTTGGGAGGGGGAACTCAGAGATAGAAACACTAAAGAAGGAAAGGGCAAATATTCTCAGAGTTTTTGGAACAGAAAGGGGAGAATAAGGGAAAAGTTCAGGGATTAGCGCAAATTGGAGGTCCAGTGGATAAAGCGCCAGCCTGCAAACCCAAACGTCACCAGTTTAGTTCCCAGCCAGGGCACATAACCAGGTTGCAAGCCACGTCTCCAGCCAGGTCCATAGCTGGAGGCTGGTGAAAGACAACCATACATTGATGTCTCTCTCCCTCTCTGCCTCTCTCCCTTCCCTTCTCTCTAAAAATAATAAATAAAATCTTTTTTTAAAAAAAGGACAAATTGGTAGGTAAAAAATAAACAGGGGGATGTTAAGAATAGTATGGGACACCTGGCTGGTAGCACAGTGGATAAGGTGCCGGCCTGCAAACCCAAAGGTCGCTGGTTCGAATTCCCAGCCAGGGCACATAACCAGGTTGCAAGCCAGGTCTCCTGCCAGGTCTATGGCTGGAGGCAGGTGAAAGGCAACCATACATTGATGTTTCTCTCCCTCCCTGCCTCTCTCCCTTCCCCTCTCTCTGAAAATAATAAATAAAATCTTAAAAAAAAAGAATAGTATAGGAAATGGAGCAGCCAAAGAATGTATATGCACCACCCACATACATAATTAATGGCTGGACTGCTGGAGGAAAGGGGGGTACCAGGTGGAGGTAGGCAAAGGGGGAAAAATTGGGACAATTGCACTAGCATAATCAATAAGCTATATGTTAAAAATAAATAACACCCCCTCCAAAAAGACTTTGCTGTAAACAATGCCACATTACACCAGCAGCAGCCATGTGCATCTTGTGTTTATAGCAGCTCAGGATCGCACTGCTTATCCTTGTGCCTGACTCCGTCTCCTGCTGTTTTGTACAGTAAAGTGCTGCACAGGCTCACAGCCCAGGGGCAACAGGCTTCACCACACAGCCGAGGTGTGCGGGAGGCTAAACACCCTAGGTTTGTGCAGGTGCCTCTGTGCTGTTTGAACATTCACCAAATTTGCCTAACACCACATTGCTCAGAATGCATGTCCTCCCGGAGCAGCCCAGGACTATTATCACAAGGGACAACAAACCAGCAAATGCCCAAGGCAAGGACAGCCTCCTCCATCATGTTCACTGCTGTCTTCCCAAAACCTAGCGCAGTGGATCAGGAATGGCAGCCACTCGGAAGATTTGATGGCTGGAAGGATGACTCACCTTCCTTAGGACTTTCATGGCATATATTTTGCCCGAGTTGGTGCCCTGTACCTTTCGCACCTGGAACACCTGTAAAGCAGGGGAGGCAAGGTCAACTTCCCTCGCCACACCCTATCTTGGAAAGGCTCCCACCCTGATACTTCAGGACTAAAGAGGCTGGCACCCACCCGAGGGTGGAGCAGTAAAGATTTCCGGTCTGACTCTGAGATTTACCCTTCCCTCTTTGATGTTTCTATCTCTAAGTTCTGTCCAAGCTCTCCTGATTTACAAGTCTAGTTTGTTCTGAGAATCCTGGGTGGTGGCACAGTGGATAAGGCACCGGCCTGTGAATCTAAAGGTTGCTGGTTTGATTCCCAGCCAGGGCACATGACCAGGTTGCAAGCCAGGTCTCCAGCCAGGTCCATAGCTGGAGGTAGGTGAAAGGCAACCATACATGGATATCTCCCTCCCTCTTTGCCTCTCTCCCTTCCCTTCTCTCTAAAAAAATAATAAAATCTTTTTTAAAAAAAGAAAAAAGAAATAAAGAAAGAAAAGAATCCTGGGTGGAGGCCAGAGAGGAAGGAGGGAGGCCATACCTTGCCATAGCCCCCCTTGCCCAGCACACGCAGCAGCTCGAAGCAGTGGGGCCCAATGTGCTCAGGGCCAGGGTTCACACTGGTCTCAGTCAGCTCCACCTCCTCACAGCGGCCCACAGGCCTGCGGGCACGGGCAGTCAATGGGGGCAAGGCTCCATACTCCCCAAGTTCCCTTTCCCAGCCGTTGCTCCTCCCCCATTAAGACCCTCACTCACTCCAGGCCAGCCGCCCTCAACTCGGCAAGGGGACACACGTCCTGTGAGAAACGGAGGGGTAAGCGACAGGGGAGGTACCAGGACCCCTGCCCCCACAAGCTGAGCTGCTTGGCCCAGCGGAAGACGGGGTCAGGAATGGGAATGGGAGCAGGCAGGTGATGAGCCAGGGCTGGAGAGGAGAGGGCGAGGGCGGAAGAGGAAGACTCAGAAGGGTTAGGGTCCTGGAAGGCAGGATGCGATGAGGGTGGGGCAGGAGCTTAATAGGGACCGGGATCTGAGACACCCGGGGTCTGTCGGAGCAGGCCCGCTCTGGGTGGGGGTAGCGATAAGATCGGCTCCGGGATCGAGCCGCCCCGGGCGGACCGCTCACCGCGGGGAACTCTGGCTCGCCCTCGCTGTCTTCCTCTGTCTCCAGGTCCAGGTCAAACACGGCCGCCATGGCGGCACCAGCCCCGCGGGCCCCTCGCCCCTTGCCGGGCCGCGCTGGGACTGACAGCCGGGGCCCGGGCCTAACGTCATCACTCTGCGACGGCAGCAGAGCGCGCCGATTACGCAAGAGCCGGCAGCTTGGCTTCCCGGACGACTGTAGGGCGCCCGTCGCGAGGCCTCTCGGGAAATGTAGTTTCAGAGCACCCGGGTGCCGAAACCTAAGTGACCCCTTCGTCGAAACCCTCCGTCTTCCTAGCACAGCTCCCGAGGGGCGGCAGCCTGGAAGCCTCCCATCTTGGCTCTTGGAGAGAGTTCGGGTTTGAATGCGGCACAGTCACAAGCGCATGCAGATATAGCGCAATTCCCAGCGCTCTTGAGCCTTTCGCTGCCAAGCTGGCCGAACGGCGAGGGGCCAGCCATCGTGTCTCCTCTGTTTGCCCCTGAAAGGGAGGCAGCTGCATCAGCGTCTCCCTAACGTGCCTCGGTGCTCAAGGCACCTGCAGGTCAGAGCATTTACTGAGTGACTGAGCCGTGCCCATTTGTTGCCAGCTTCCTGCCAGAAAAGGATTTGTGTCTCTGATCCACCTGTAAATATGGGCTTGTGTTGGAATTTGCTCCGTTTCCAATTTAAGCACATGTAGTAATCCGGCTACCTGATACAGAATAGGTGCTTAGTAAAACTTTGTTTTAAAAATGAATAAATGAACACACCAAACTTGGTCTGTGACTTGAGATTTGGGCATGGATTCCTGCCGGATGAAGCACCGTGGGGTTGAATTTGGGCCACACAAGGTCTTGAATGAGTGGATGTAAACTCAGATGGACACATCTCAGGCGTCTCTGTGCTGGAGAAGGGTGATCTGGTTGGATGTGGCCCTGTGATTGTAATTCCACCCTGAGGAGGCCCTCAGACTTGGGTTCTGGTGGGGTTGCCCCTGGCAAGTTCCCACAGAAGGTCAGTGAAAGGCCTGCCCAGTGTGGCACTCATCCTTAGCTCCAGATGCTACAGGGATCCCCTAGACACCACTCCCTCTTCCCTTCCCCACCTTCATCTAGCTGAGCCTGAGAGGTGTTGTTCAAGTTGCAAGAACCCATCCCAGATTCTGGACATTTCAGTAGTCCTTAAGCCTTTATTTGGAGCAGGAGTTCTTAAACCAGCCACCCCTTAATTAGGAAGGGGGTGTAGTCTCTCTTCTGCCAGTGCTACTTAGGTGTACACCAGAGGACAAAGCATCTAAGTCTGGTGGAGGAGGTGCCTGGTGCATAAGGGGGTTGGTCACATGTGTCAAGGCCATCTATGAATGAGGGCAAGGAGGTGGGCGAGGCCTAGAAACATGGTCATGTAAGACATAGTAAAAGCAGGAACCTGGGCCCTACATCTTGTCCCTCAACATTCCACCCACTGTGATATGACCGTGAAGGCATCATTTTTCTTCCTTGAGCCTGTTTCCACATCTGTAGAATGAGACAATCGTGTCTACCTGCAGGGGAAATAGTAATTGCTGACCCCAGGTCACCTACCCCTGCTGCTCAAGTCAAATGAGACAGGTGGGGCACTCCCAGGAGTTGTCAGCAGACTCTAAAACTGACCTGGAGTTTGTTGAATGAGGTGGTGAGAGTAAGAGAATGGGGTTTACTCTCAGGTTCCCTTGGGATTTGTCCAAGGCCAGGGCCCTGCCAAGTTCTTTCCTGTAGATGACAGGAAAAGAGAGATGCTTGGAGGGGTGGGAGAATGGGCTGGGTTTGGGCCCACTCCTACCTCCCTGCAGGTGGGGAGGTGTGCGTGCGTGTGTGTGTGTGTGTGTGTGTGTGTGCAGGGGTGCACCAGCAGCTATTGTCCTTCTTCCTTCTCCGTGGCCAAAGTCCTGGGGCAGCTGAGGGCTGGACTGGAACTTTTGGGAGGACAAAAAAGACCAATGACCCCCCAGTTACTTTTTCTTCCTTTCTTTTCTTTTCTTTTTCTTTCTCTTTTCTCTTCTTTTCTTTCTTTCTTTCTTTCTTTTTTCTTTTTTTTTTTTTTTTTTTGGTGGCCTTTAAGCCCAAGAGGCCTTGTGTCAAAATAGCCCTGCCACTCTGAAGAGACCTGAGACTTGAGGGCAAGGTCGGGAAGGGCTATGGGGAACAGAAGCAGGGAGAGTACCAGGAAGCAGAAAGCACCACAGCGCCCCCTTCTGCACTTTGTCCCTAGCCTCCTGGCCTCCTGGCCTCCTGCCCTTCTGGCCCCAGTACTATTTGAAGTGGGACAGGAAATGAGCAACAGGGTAGTGGGGCCCATCGATGCCCAGGCCCTGGCAGAGGCCCAGCAGGCGGAGGCGGGCCTCGGCCAGGCTGGGCCCAGCACAGGCCAGGCTGCAATAGGGCTCCTCGTACTCGCCGGGCACCCGGACCTCCTCTAGAGAAGCAAACTGATTAAAACGCAGCAGGCCCTGGTCATGAAGGGCCTGTAGAGCCTCCTGGCTGGCGGTGGAACTCAGCACCTCCAGGTGCTGGGACACCAGGCCAGTGACCCCCACCAGGTGGCCACTGGCCCGTGGGTGGGTGGGCAAGGCAGGACGCAGGCCACAGGCTATCATAGCAGCAGCCAGCAGCAGGTCCACGCCGTAGAGCTCCAGGATCCAGTCTCGCAGGTAGAAGCCGCCCATACGGGGGTTGATCTCGATGAGCCGAGGCCCAGTTCCAGTCAGCTTGAGCTCCACATTGAAGACCCCATCCAGCAGCCCACAGCCCAGGCAACAGCGGAAGGCTGCCTGCACCAGCTGTGCCTCCTGCTCCGGAGCCAGCCCGGTGGGCATGCAGGCTGCCGTCTCAGTAAAGCCAGGCAGCCGTGTGGGGCCATTGTCAGAGACAAAAGCAGCCAGCAATCTCCCTCCAAACAACACCAGGTCCACATCATGCTCGGTGCCCTCCAGGAACTCCATCAGCAACATGGAGTTGCCCCAGCCCAGCCCAATGCCAGGGTGATCAGCCTCACCCTGCAGGTCATGGGCAATCCTGGAAAAGTGCTGCTGGCACTGCGGTGCGTCCTCTATCAGCCGCACACCCACCGCGCCTGCTCCAAACTCCAGCTTCATGACACCTGGTAGGGGCACCTGGCGGACAGCCCTCTCCACATCCGCCTCACTCTCTAGCGAGCAGCAAGGCACAGCATGGAGGGAGGGCGCAGGCCAGGGTGGGCCTTGGCAGCGCAACAGATGCAGTTGGGTGCGGCTCTTCTGCTTTGCCAGGCGCATGGCGGCCGGAGGGCTGCAGGGCAGACCCAGCTCCTGGCAGAGCAAGGCTGTGAGCACCAGGCAGTCATCCCAGTAGGAGAAGCAGCCATCTAGCTGCAGCCCACGTGCCCGCACCAGCTCCGCCAGCAGCCGTGCATTCTCCTCATCCCTCTGGTGCTCTGTCACATCAAAGTGGATGAAGGTCTGCACCAGCTGGGATGCAAAGTGGTTGGGGTCTGACTCCACCAGGTGCAGCTACGGAAACCACAGCAGGACAACACACTCAGATTAGCCTGCACTGGAGAGACAAGATGGGGCCTAAAAAGTGGCCTTGGCCCTCAGGGGGAGATGGATTCACCAACACTGAGTGGTCAAAAAGTATTTGTTGATGGTTGAGTCAACGGGAGGCACAGAGGTGGGACACTTAACCCAGACTGGAGGGGAGAGAAGGCATGCTAGAGGAGGCAGCGCTTAAGCTGCGAGCTGAGTAAGAGCCAGCCAGAGGGAAGCTGGCTGCCGGGGGCAGAAGGCAGAGGGGAGAGGCGAGAAGAGCCAGACGGCCCATTCCCCCAGGCAGCCTCACTCTGGCCAGGGCTTGTAAGGAAACCACCAATTTAGGGGCTTGGGACCGGTGGTCTGGTGTCTTTGGGCATTAGGCTCTTGCTCATCATTTATCCAATGTGTTCTGACAGCAGGAGTTGCCCAGACCTCCAAGGGGGGCCCCACACCTCCAAGGCTCGCTGCCTGCTGGGGGACCAGACACAAAATAGCTGGTGCCCAGGGCACAGGTAGCCCTGAAGAGGACAGAGAGGGGGGCTGGCTGCTCTGTAACACTTGGCAGTGTGAGGAGACGGTCCAGATGAATGCAGTGTAAAGGCAGGAAATGAAGAAGCCTAGGAATGGCTAGAGGGGAGAGTTGCCAAGGGGATGTTGTACTTGGAGATGGAAGAGGAGGCCACTGTGGTAGATTGGGGCCAGAAACAGTCTAGATCTTTGGCCTCCCGTTTTCTTATCTGTTCACCGGGGATAAGAATATCTACTCTGCCTGCGTGGCTCCAGATTCTGTAACAAAACCGCTGCTGTGAACGTAATTCTGGATCTGTAAGCTGCTCCACAGCATACTCCTCCGTGCCCTCAGGATCAACCTCAAAGGAGGTGCCTGACCTTTCTGC
The DNA here is from genome assembly GCA_004026585.1 of Noctilio leporinus. Classification (NCBI taxonomy): domain Eukaryota; kingdom Metazoa; phylum Chordata; class Mammalia; order Chiroptera; family Noctilionidae; genus Noctilio; species Noctilio leporinus. The sequence goes on from PVIW01003710.1 coordinate 89,084, forward strand.
CGGATAACCTGGCATTCAAAGCCCGGTTCTGGCCGTAATCCTGAACGCCGCCCCTGCCCCTCCAGCCTGTCTACCCTGGGCCCAGCCTAAAACTACCTGGGACAGAACTGGGCTAGCGGCTCAAATTTAGGGACAGTTGGCTGGACCCCGCAGACCCCGCCCCAAGCCATACATCTGCCGGGGCCCCGCCCCCACCCCGCAGACCCGTCCTGGAGTCTGGCCCCGCCTCCCTCAGACCCCGCCCCACCACTTTCAGAGCCCCGCCCCCACTCCGCCGACCCATTTGCAGCCTGGCCCCGCCCCGCGCAGACCCGGCCCCAGCCTCACCCCTGTTGGGCCCCGCCCCGCCCCCGCAGACCTGTTCTAGAGCCTGGCCCCGCCCACCTTCAGCCCGTAGTCGCGCGCCGCCTCCCACACGAACTTCTTGCTGACCCCGCCCGCGCCGACCACCAGGAGATGCTTCCCCTCCATGAGGCAGCGGGCGGAACGCCGCAGCATGGTCTCCACGAGCGGCGCAGCGGCCGCTCCCTCCTCGGTCGTTGACCTCGAGCGCGGGGCAGCCCAGAGCCCCTCGAGCACGCCGCACGCCTCCAGGCACAGGCTGCTGTTCAGCTCCAGGGCCACCAGGGTCAGCGCGCCACCCGCCACCGTCAGCGCGAAGTCCACGCCTGGGCCGGGCAGGGGCGTGGGTGGGTTCAGCGCAGGCCACCCACGGGCCTCGTCTACCCCACACTCACCCCAGCCTCCGGCTCCGCCCGCCCGCACTCACCGAGGAAGTCGGTGCGGACCAGTCGCCCGCCGCGCTGCTCTGCGCTCAGACTGGCCTCCAGCTCCAGCACGGCGGCCAGAGCAGCCTCAGCCGCCGCCTTGATGCGCCGCCGCACGACCGCCACCTGGGCCGCCTCGCCCAGGCCGCACTGGGCCAGCACCACCTCTAGCGACCGCGGCAAAGAGTTCTGGTGCCGAAGAGGCCGGTCCGCACGGCCGGCGGCGCACACCACCTGGGCAGGGTGTGGCTCAGGGGACAGCCCAGGAGGCCTCCCAGGACTACCCCCCACCCGTGCATGCACACCACCCCCTGTGCCAAGACCCAGGCCAGACCCCTCTGGACATTCAAGAAGCCCTGTTCTCCAATGTGACACACTGCATGCCACCTCTGCTGCCACTGCCCATCTGATCCCTAGACCCCTGGAGGATTAGCCCCAGCTGGGGTCTCCAAGCATGCTGGTCCTTTGCTCCTGCAGCCCTGGGGTGTCAACCTGGTGTGCCCCAACCCAGGAACTCCCTGAAGACAGGACTGAGTTTCTCTCAGCTTGGCCCAGAGCTGTACACGCAGGTGGGTCCCCAAGCCTTCCTGAGCTCCCCAGCTTGCAGGCCCCTCCTAAAGGGCTCCAGGCACTGGAGGTTTATTGGGGACCCTGGGTTAGCCTCTTCTGCGGGCCAGAGCCCCCTGGGAAGAGTATTCAGTCCTGAGCTGTGGGCCCCAGCATGGGGTGACAGTCAAGGCTCCCGATGTGGGAGGGGTACAGGTAGGGTTGGAGAGGAGGGAAAAAGTGTCAAACCCAGGAGTGCCCCCAGAGGCAACCAAGATTCCCCTTCAAAGATTTTGTCCGCTCACCTTGCTCAACAGGGGCCTGTCACCCTGTGTCCGACACACCACGGCACAGATCCGCAGGGCCAGCTCAGGGCCAGCTGGGGAGTTGCCTGGGGGAAGGCGGGGAGGCCTGAGCCCAGCACGGAGCAGCCATGAGGCCAAGCCAGGCTCCCAGCTCTGGCTGGCCCAGGGGGCTCTCACCTGGAAAGGGCAGCCGGGCAGGTGGGCACACAGCCTCCACTAAGACACTCTCCTCCTCCTCCAGTTTCTCCAACAGTGACAGCACCCTGTCGGCCACTGTACCCACCTCCGATCGTGGGTGCACCTGCAGTGCCTGCTGGCCCCGCCAGCGCCAGCTGCTGAGCTTGATGGCCACCTGCAACAAGAGGAAGGGGAAGGGGCTTCCTCACCACCCCATGAAACTGCGGGATGAGGGTCATACCATAGGAGCCAATGGGTAAACAGGGAAGAAGCCAGGGGATTGCTACAGAGAGGTGGACACCAAGTTGGGGAATCACTTTGCAGCGGGCCATGGTAACCCTCCATGGGTCCATTCCGGCTGGCATGTGCACGGGCCTGGGGTCCGGAGCCTGTTACCTGCAGGGCATCACCCAGGACCTCGGAGTGCAGGAAAGCCCCGACTTCCTCCTTCACCAGTGTCTCCTGGCCCTCTTTGCCACTCAACTCCACCAGCCGTAGCCCCAGGCTGGCATCCCCTCCCTGAAGCAGTGCTGGCGGCTTGTAGGTGAAAGCCAGGGTCGCTGGCACGGCCATGCCACCCCGCTGGGCCAGCAATCGCCTTGTCAGCAGCCGGTCCTCCAGCAGCCTGGCCAGCTCTGCTGAAGCTCCGGTGGGGCAGGTGAGGTCACGAGCAAGCTCAGCTGCTTCCTGACCCAGGCCAGGCCTGGCTCCCAAACCTGCCAGGAAGTAAGTGGCCCGGCGCTGGGGTACAAACTCATCCAGGAATGTCAGGCCCCCTGGGTGGAAGCTCACTGCCTTGGAGACCAGCAGGGCTGCCTCTCCTGGCTGCCCCAGCGCTGGCACCTTTGTCAGCCAGGCAGGAGACAGGCAAAGCAGCATGTTTCCTGTAGGCAGAGCAGGTAGGGTTGCTGGCCAGGAAAGGCATTATGCCCCTCCCTCCTCCTCCAGCCCGGCCCCTGGGTAGTGGGGGCAGCTGCTCCTGGAACCCACCCCCACTTAGAGCTTGGCAGCTGGTCCCCTGAAACACAGGCGGTTGCCAGGGTCAATGGGTATTTTGGGATGTGGCTGGGCTGGGGCAGGGCTGTCCTTTTGTAGGAGGGGTTGGGGAACTTGAGCATACACTCACCAGGACTCTGGACACCACCCTCCAGCAGCACAGACAGAAAGGTGCTGGGGGATCCCAGAATGCACAAGGTCACCTCCGCCCCGGGGTGGCCTGGGGGAAGAGAACATGCCAGGCTCACCAGGGCCCCCCTTGTTGTCTTTCTGCCTTCCTTTTCCCGCCCCCATGGCCCTTCTGGGAATGGATGGGAAGGGTTAAGGGAATGGAGGGAAAGCTGAAGAGAGAAGAGGAAGGGGCTGCCCCACCCTGTGAGGTTAGCTGCCCCCTCTCTGCCGCTGGTCTGGAAGACATTGGAGGCTGGGTGACTGGAAACCGGGTTCTAGCCTGATTCTCACTGACTTTCTGTGGGACCCATGGCCCCGTGCAGTGGGTGGAGGAGTGTCTGCACCTCAGTTTCCCAGTCTGCAAAATGCAGGCAAGACTGTGATTCTTCCTGTATCCTAGACCTGGGGTGGCCACCTGGCACATAAAACAGGTAAAGCAGGGGAGGAGTCTCGGGTCCCAACTGCTGGCTGCCTCAACAGCAGCTCCCAAGACATTTCTACAGAAGCTTTGGCTCCACAGAATAAGAACAGCAAATTCCAGGGCTGGATCTCCTGGAGGGGGCAGGGAGCCCTAACCTCTGACGACTGGTGCCAGAGGCCCTTGCAAACAGTGCCTGCCTGCCCCCGGGTGACTGGCTCACCTGGCTTCAGACCTAGCCAGACTCTGGGGGAAGGGTGCTGGGCACCTCCCTCAACCTGCGGTTCCCTCCACGGAGCCCTTGGGCACCTGTTCGGGGCACCTGGCTGCGGTCCTGGGTCTCTGGAAGGCCAGCTTGCCGCAGACAGCTCTGCAGGAGGCTGTAGTAGAAGGTCGTCCAGGCCCGCGCCTCTGCCCCTTCGGGAGCGCCCTTGCAGTCCAGTTCCACGTCGAAGCGCCATGAGCCCTGGAAGTGGTCTGGAGGTGGCGGGCCAGAGCCTCCTCCCCACAGGCCCTCCTCATCCTCCAGGTCCTTGGAGCCCAGGGGGCAGTCCCACTTGGGACCTGGTGGATCCAAGGAGAGCTGGGGGATGGGGTGGGGTGGAAAGTGGTAGGTTGTTGGGCAGGGTAGTCAAAGGGCACATGAGGTCACCCAAGAGAATAAGCACCCACTCTGCTAACCCTGGGTTATGCTCGGGGCAGATGCTGTCCCGAGAACCAGGAAAGGGTGAGGTTGGATTAGGGAATGAAGATCAAGGACATGTCAGTGGGAGGTGGGGGTGTTGAGGAGACTATGTGCAGGGCCCCTGGGGGAGGGGTGCTTCTGGCTGGACCCCTGCTGCCCTCTCCATGCCAGGGTCTTGTTCACAGGGGCAGAGGTTCAAGGCAGCCCTGGCACCTGAAATGGTGCTTGGCATCCTGGAGCTGCTCAGTGATTGTTGACAGAAGAATCAGTGAACAAGAATAACCAAGCATTCACTCCTGTACTGCCTGCTGCTCATTTCTCCCCCTGGCCCTGGTGACCCATCTACCGCCATGGACTTCTGCTGGGGCCTGACTATGTCGGTGCATCTGTTCCTTGTCACCCCCAGGTTGGCCTCGAAGACCTACTGTGTGTCCGGCGCTGTGCGAGGCATCGGTAGGGGAGCAGCTGATGGCCTTCTTTTCAGATGCTCTGAGTGATGAAATCTGCATCCCTGACCCTGGGTCTGGCTGACCCCCATGGGGCTGCTCAGAGGCTCAGTATGAGCACAAGTGGCGCCTCCTCCAGGGGGCCAGCTGGGCCACGGCGGACAAGGCATGAGGTTTCTTTGGGCCTTGCAGGTGCCTGCGTGTCCCACCCTTGGGTGGCAATGACCCTTGAATCAAAAGCACCACCTCAGTCACTGGAGAGACAGTAAACTGCATGTGGCGGGGAGGGCAGAGGACCCAGACAGGGCTGGAATCCCAGCCCACCAGGGCCAAACTCTGGGCCTTGGAGCCTCCCTTAGAAGGCCAGCCCCCAGGCAGGGGCCGCCGCCATGTCCCCAAACCAGAACGGTGCCAGATACACACAGTCCGTGCCCAATAAAGACTGAAGAATAAACGAATGCCAAAGGAGACCAACAGTGCTCCCCACAGGGCGGAGGGGGAGGGACAGAGCGCCTGACCGCAGTGGCTGCCTCTCCTGTCCCCAGACACAGGGGAGGAGCCAGGGCAGGGAGGCAGCTGGTTCTGAGCCTGAGCTGCGATGGGGCAGCCCAGGGCGGGCGGGGGCTGCCCGCTGGGCCCTCTCTCTGGTGGCTGGTGGCGGACTTGGGCATTCGGGGCCAGGGACCAGAGGGGACTCACCATCTCACAGGTGGAGAGAGGCTGAGCGCAGAGGCAGAGGCAGAGGCAGAGGGACAAAGGAGGGAGTCAGGGCAGCCCGGTGTCCACCCCGCTGCCCAAACGCTAAGACTTTGGGGGTAGAGAGGCGGGTGCGCTTCTCTGTGGTCGGTGCCAGGAAGCGCCCGCGGCCGCCCCAGCCCCACCCCCACCCCCACCCAGGAGGCGGAGGGGTTTCTGCCGCCCCGACTTGACCCAGGCATGAGTCCTGCGCCCCGAGCTCGCTCCAGCCCTGCGGCGCTGGGGGTCCAGGCACTCGGCCGGTCCGCCGGGGCGGATCCCTGCGTGGGTATGCGGGGTTGGGTCGTGTCGAGGGCCCCGCTGGGGTCTCAGGGGCTCAAGGTCCCGGTATTCGCGGCCTTGCCAGCGTAGCTCCCCTCCCTGGCGTTCCCAAGGCGTGGGCGGGAACCGGGGTACCTGGCAGGTAGTAGAGGCTCGGCGGGGCTCGGTGGGTGGCGGGGACCGGGCAGGGACGGCACGGTGGCGGCACAGCGCCAGGCTGAGACAGCGCCGCCTTATATAGACGCGCCGGGGGCATGCCCAGTGCTGGGCAGGGACGGCGGGGGCCCTGGGGCCACTCCGGCTTCCCGAGGACCCGCCCAAACCCGCCACCCGCCAGGAAATCTGGGGTCCCTAAAGCGGCAGGGCGGGCCAGGGAGAGACAGAGGGAACATCCTCAGAGACACACTGGAACAGAGAGCCAGGGACAAGTGGACAGCGGTGGACAGAGAGGGACACGGACATAGGGTTGGGGTAAAGAAAAGACAGATGTGCGGACAGGGACAGAGCGAGGCCGCCCATGATGGAAGAGATGGGATGGGTGAGGGAAGGGAGAGTGAAGCCACAGAGGCTGGTACTGGCACCCGCCTTTGGGGGTTCGGTGGCCAGCAGATCCCTGGGCGCGCAGTCCGGACCTCTGTCCCGCGACGCTGCCCGCCCGCGTTCCCCAGCACAGCCGGCGTTTGGCTCTCAGTCCCAGCCCTGAGCACTTTGCCTGGTGGCCAAGGGTCCTAGTGCTTTAGGTCCTGTTCTTGCCTCTTCCAGCCCCTACCAGAGTAGTGACCAGAGTAAGATGGCCTCACAAGGGCGGTCTCAGTTCTCTGGGGACACCTGTTGCTCTACAGGGGGCCAAGAGGGAAGGAAGGGGTGGCAGCCTGAGGGAGTGCCCGTGGCAAGGGGCTGTCTACAGGATCTGTCCTGCCTACCAACACCTGGTCAGCTGGGTACACAAGGTCTCCCCAATACACATCCGTACACCCAGGCACACCCTCAGAAATACACCCCCAAGAGATCTGGCTCACAGCCACGCATTCACCCCAAGAAATATACCCAGAGACTGGCACCTATACCAAGTGGGTTCCGCTCCTACTTCCAACTTGGGACCTGGGCAAGTTGGGCACCTCCAGTTCCTGGTTTGAACCTCATTTTTCACCTGCCTGAAATGGGGCCAGTTCCCACCCCACAGGGGTGTGGGTACCACCCTACGCCGGCCGGTGCCCAGTACCTGTAGGTTACTGTTACAGTTCCTTCACCTCATACCCCCACACTCACACCATCTCCCTAGGGACCCCTGGCTGTCCCCATGAGCCTCCTGGGTTGAGGAGAGGCTTGTGGTGCTTGTAGGGACAGAGGTGGCAGTTCAACTGTACACAGAGCAGCCTTGAGGACCCATCCCTGGAGGGGAGAAGTGGCTTATTTATGCAGGGTCCCCCAGCCCAGCCCACAGTCCCCATACGGCTTCCCAAGGCTGACTCCTCAAGGGTCCCCAGCTCCCACTCCCGGGAAGAGGGGCAGCCACTCTGGACGGCCGCTTCTTTTGCAGTGTGGGAGCGGGGGTGGAGCACAGTCATCGAAGAGCAGGAGCTTTGACTCTTAGAAAGTGTTGACAATCAACATCCAACTGAGTAAATGTTAAAGATCTTCCTGGCTTCATTCAGTGATTGGGGAGCGTCCAATGTAGCGGCTACAAAGGAGCTCTGAGGAGCTGTGCCAAACAAACCATGGGACGGGCAGAGGGGCGGGGACAGGGAAGTCACTACCCACTGCGGCCAAGGCTGTGGCTCGTCCAACGCAGGGGTGGGTATTGCTTGCCTTCAGCGGAGGGTGCGGGCTGACCAGGTTATTCCTGGCTGACTGGTTTAAGAGTCCACTTCTGGAAGAGCTGCAGCAGTCACTAAGTCTTGGTTTCCGTTGTCTTGTTTTCAACACAAGAAAGAGGGGAAGGGAGGGAGAAAGAGAAGGAGAGGAAGATCAAGGTGCAAGACATGTATCTATCAGTTGCCCCTCACATGCCCCCAGCTAGGGACCGGGCCTGCAACCCAGGCCGGAGAGCTGACTGGGAATCAAACCAGGGCCTTTTCGTTCACAGGCCCATGCTCAGTCCACTGAGGCCCACCAGCCAGTGTGAGGCAGGGAGAGAAACATCGATCTGCTGCCTCCTGCATGCACCCGGACCAGGGACCCTTGCACCCGGACTGGGGATGGAACCCACAACCTAGGTATATTCCCTGACTGGAATCGAACCTGCAACACATGGGCCCGGGTAGCAAGTGGTTCCCGACCTTGTCCCAGGCGCTGTGGAGAGGACCTTATGCACCACATCTCGCTTAACCCTGTGAGGTAGGAGTCATGCTTCTCTGCCTGTTGCACATTAGAAAGTGAAGCTCAGAGAGGTGATGTTACTTGCCCAAGGCTACACAGCTGGCGAGCGGCGGAGCTGCGCTCTTCCCTCTGTCACCATGGACGGATACGTTCCCGGAGAGCTTCATGGCCTTGTGCCCGCTCCCAGGCTGCCCTGGCTAGGCACTGGCTATGTTGCTATTTGCCTCGTGGACGCAGTGAGGAAACCAGAATCAAGCACCTGGAGCTTGGCACTTGGGACAAGTGGGCATTTCTGCTCTGTCCTTGCCAGGGGCACCTACAGGTCAACCTAGAGGCTGAGTGAGCTAAGCCAGGCAGCAGGGGGGTGAGGAGAGACCATGTCTGGGCTGCTATGAAGCCCCACTGAACACGAATCATAAACTCTTGGGGCTGGGGTGAGAGCAGTTATTATCCCATTATCTGTAGGAGGAAACTGAGGCTCAGAGAGAGTGAGAGGGCTTTTCCCATGTGGAAACTTTGCAAAGGATCCACGTCTGATTTCTAAGAGCATGGGACAGTGTGGGGATGGGGGGAACCTCTGGGGTGGGTAACAGATGGAGACTGTGGGTCCTCCCCCAACTCCTGTGTCTTAGGCTGACTCGGGCCGACGTACACTGTACATCGCTGGCTGCCATCCCAGCTTCAGTCCCCTGGGCTGAGCGCTCTCAGGCACGTGGCTTGCCTCCTCTGACCCCCCTTTCCCGAAAGCATTGTGGGGAGCCGGCCTGCCAGGCTCACTGAGTTGGTTGTACAGGGTGCTCGATGCACAGAGGTGCTCCATGCACAGAGGTACCCGACTGAGCGTCACTTCCCCTCTGCCAGGCTGGGAGCATGCGCCTGGAGGAGAGGCATCTCTTCCCAGCCAGGGCACAGGGCCTGCAGGGGCCCTGCAGCCCGAGGGGACAGCGTGTGCCGAAAGGTGCTCACACAGGAGGAGTGGGTCCTCTTCTGGCCTCACGCCTTGGCTCCACCTCCCCATATGAATGGTTGATAATAGCACCTGTGCAGAAAATTCTTCCCTGAGTAGAAAAGGCAATGACTTGCTCCACCTGGAGAGGCCCTGCTGGAGACCACCTGTCCCTAGGGTCTATATGCCGGGGGACCCACTGCCACCGTGGCCCCCTCCCCACCTGGTGAGAGATGCCCAGGCCGAGGCCGTTCCTGTCCTGTTCCCGAACTCTTGCCGAAGAAGAGCTGAGCCCATGGAGGGCAAGGAGTTGTGGGGAGGACTTTGGGGGGAATCGCCCCACGCTACCTGCAGCTCTGCCTGACAGCCGGTTAGCTGCCTCCCTCTAAAGCTAAGCCCCGTCTGCACTCCACTCCCACCAGCTCCGGCCCTTGCTGTCACTTTGGGCCTGTTACTCAGCCTCCCAGAGTCTCCATAAGTCCCTTTTCCTAATGAGGCCATCAGTCCCACCTGCAGAGAGAGGGGTGGGAGCAGGAGACACCACCCCCAGCAGGGCAGACTGAGGTGGGTGCCCAGCGGTGGGGGGGCAGGCTCATGGCTGCTAGTGTGGGGGAAGGGCAAACCTGGGGCCTGCCATGGGCAGTGAGGCCTCAGCCAAGTTCCCTCCCCTCATGAGCCTCAGTTTCTCCCCCAGGAAATTGCAGATCTGAGTTTAGACCTCCATGATGCCTCCTCCAGGCTCCATGGGCATGCGGTGCTCTGCCCTGGACCTGGGCCTGGCCAGGTACAGAGAGAGCATCACCCAAACAGAGGCAGGGGGAGTGCATTCCCATAGCCTGTGGCCCTGTCCTTAGAGTATGCAGACTGGTGGTTGGTGCCCATGTTCCAGCACAGCCATTGGGACGGGCTGGCTGACTCCTCAACCAGTTACTTTCTCCCCTACCCCCAAGTGCTGCCGTGCCCCCCACCTTCCACCTTCCAGCCTATGGGGAGGGTGCCCAGGGAAGCAAGCGTGTGCCGGAGCCAACCCTGTTGTCCTGGTGATGGCTTGTGTCCCTGGCACCCACGGGGGCAATTAGTGAGCGTGGGTGGGAGTTTCCATGGTGGCAATCCCCCGGGAGTGGAGCAAGGCTTCAGGAGGGGCCAAGGGCCAGAGGGACCTTTCTTCTTTGTCCTAGGCACACTAGGCCTTTGTGTCCGCCTGGATCTCTCTGAAAACAGGACCAGAGTCGTGGGTGGGGTGTGGACTTGGGTTAAAGACCAACCCCACCCCACCCCCAGGTGGGGAGGTCCTGAACCAGACTTGGGGGAGGGCCAGAAGAGGGGATGAGGCCCACTTTTGGGCCCAGCATCCTCATGGGGATGCCTCCTCCTCCCACAGGTGCTACCTGTCCCCAAGAGGCTGAGCAAGACAGCTTACCATTAGGTCCTGTTGCTGGTAAACACCTGCCAGCAGCCAATGGGCAGCCTTGGTGTGTCTGGTGGAACCAAGGCTGGACAAGGAGAGGCTGTGGGGAAGGGGTAGGGTGGGGCAGCTGCTCTAGGGATAGGGATGGAGGGCATTTCATTCAACTCCAGCCAGGCTTCTGCTCAAACAGACTTTATTCCGGGCCTCCCCCAGGAGTCCTGTGAGGTCCCCTAGCCCAGGTGGCTGGCTGGCTGACCCCCGTGCTGCCCCAGCATGCTGCCTCTGGCCTTGTGAGGGGACAGCTCTGCCTGTGGCCTTCCTTCACACTGTACCGGACCTAGTCTGGGATGAGGAATGGGTGAAGAAAACAAAATGAAGCCAGTATAGCTATGCTGACGGCAAACGAAGTCTGCATCATCAAGCTGGCACGAGGAGCTGGTAAGGAAATTCTTTTACTTTAGCCTGAGGACTTCAACTTCTGAACTTCTCATGTGTGCGCCAGTGCGTGGAGATCTATAAACTCCTATAGAAGGGACTTAGGAAAAAATGAAGAGCTTAGGAAAGAATGTTCACGTGCCCAGGCTGCCCGACATCTGGAAGATCACCGTCTCCTACCGACCCGGGGCTGCAAACGGAGGACTGATCCTTCTCCAGAATGTGTTTTGTTCTCTAGACGCAGCTTTTCTTTCTTCATCAGATCACTCTGGGTATGGCCAAGTCATGTTTCTGGTTTGCACATCCTACGTATTTTAATAAATCGTAATCCTTTATTTCTAGCCAACACCTCCTGGTTCATGTACACTTGGTGACACTGAGAAGGCCGCACAGTCGCCAATCTCAGTGCTAACGTGCAGTGCCCGTTTATGAGGTGGCATCAGCTGATCAGGCAACTGGGGTGAGGGACACTGAGTTCATGGTACCCTCGGACGTGGGACCTTCAGAGTCGGTGTTCGGGTAGGAGGTGGAGGCTCGATGGGACCTGGGGGGGCCCTCAATAGGGGGACCCCTGGAGCGAGTCAGGAGCCCATGGAAAGTCTTGCCTCGGGTCTGGGGCTTGCGCCGTGGTGGCCGGGGCTCTTCTGGGGGCTGCACCACGATGCGGGGAACCTCAGGCCTGGCACCTCTCCGCGCCCCTGCCAGCTGCTGGGCCTCAAAGATGGCTTGGGCCCCGGCCAGGCGGGCCTTGGGCCGCGGGAGTGGTCCAGATGTCCCAGATGTCGACGCCAGCAGGTGGGCTAGCTGGGCCTTGATCTCCCGCTGGAGGTCGTGCTCGGACAGGGTCACGCTGTGCACCTGTGAGGAACAGTTGGCACTGAGTTTGCCTGGCCTCTGAGAAGGCAGGAAGTAGTGAGGCTGCGTGGGGCAGGCAGTACACAGCCCCAGGAAGTGGCTGTGGGAGGAGGTGCTGACAGAGCCTCCTGTGGGGGCCCTAGCAAGCCGTCTGAGCCCGGGTTTCCACTGTCGCTGCTGCTCAGAGGACAGGACTTAGCGCTGGTTCTCACTCTGCCTCTAGCTCTGGAACTCAGTTTCCCCAGCTTCACAGCAGGGGAGGGTAGGCAGGGGACACCCACCTGGGACATGAAGACCTCCTCCTGCAGCTGGGCCGGGGGGATGGCTCGCAGGGCCCCGAGCGTCTCCAGAAGTCCGGGGCAGGCCAGACGCTGCTCGGAGGTGCCCAGCGCCAGGCGCACCAGCGTCAGCCCCACTCGGAACAGCACCTTCACCCCTGCGGACGGACGGGGTTCACCCAGCTGAGCCAGCGGCCCTGTGAGGTTCTGTGCCCGAACTGCGCCCTCTGCCAGATGCCTCCCCTCTCCCTTGGCTCCGCAGCCGCAGCCACAGCCCAGGCCAGGAGCTAGGACTGAGACGAGTGCCATTTGGTGTCACTGGTGAGGGTGTGTCAGCAGCCACAGCCTCGCCTGGCAGAGCAGCCTGCCAGGGGCCAGGGTCGACTGACAACGTCACACCAAGCCTCTCTCCCTGGGCCTCAGCTCCTTGTCCCTACAAGGAAGGGCAGGGGTGGGAGTTGGGCCCATTAAGGCCCTTCCACCTCAGATCTGTAACCTTCTGGCTCCTGAGAGATTCTAGTCAGAGCCCCATCCCTAAGCCGAGAGCATGGTGCACACAGGTGTGACCTCAGACTGTCCCCAGATTCCTCAGAATCCCTTCCCGGTGGCTTCAGGTCCACAGAACAGAGCAGTCAGGGGACCAGCGAGGCCTGGCGACACCATTACTTGTGAAGGGCTAAGAGTGGCCACTAATGCCATCTTCATGAAAGGCAGCCCGTGGCCTGTGTCCGGGGAGCGGGCAGGTATAGCTGCCCCATGGACTAGGTCCTGCCCCGCCCCACCCTGGAGGTCGGAGGTCAGAGGCAAGGCGACCCATCGATGGCAACATGGACACCCAAGACCAGAGCTCTAAGCCACCCTGGAGCCAATGGATTAATTGATTTCTACCACTTTTCAGGTGCAACTGCTGGACAACCCATGAGGAGCAGAATGCAGGCGGGTTGCTGAGGGGAGAACTGAGGCAGAGTCCGCGTCAGCCCCACTCTTGGCCCGCCCACACCCCTCTCCCCATGCCTCGGGTGGCCCCAGTGTCCAGGGCGACATCTGGCGCCCGTGACTGAGCACCAGGTAGGCACTTGTGCTCTGGGCGCAGGGCCTCTACCGCTGGCCAGTCCCTGAGCCCCTGCCCTGCTGTGAGCTCCCTGCTCCTGCCCCAGGAATGTGAACGCAGCCTCCGGGGCTCCAGTAGCGCCCCAAACAGGCTGTGTTCCCTGCAGCACCATTCGTTACACTGGGAGTGTGTGGCCTGGGAGCCGGGCTGTCCCCCAGAGCTTCAGGGGGGCCATGCCCCTCAGCACGGGCTGCTGGCACCCAGCCCAGGGCCCAGATTGGCAGGAGGGGTGGGGCAGAGCGGAGCGCGGGCCGTGTGCACATCGAGCGCCAAGGCTGTGGCCCCCCAGCCCCGCACCCACCCAGTGGCCGCCCACTCACCCTCACTGAGGAAGGCGTCCCAGACACGCAGCACGGTGGGGAAAGGCAGGGAGCGGGTGAAGAGGCACAGGAACCACTCGGGCAGGTAGAGCAGGGGCCCGACGCCCACCTGCTGCAGGTGCTTGTGCACTCGGGGGAGCAGCCGCCGCAGCAGCGCTGTGAACACCTCGGCGTCCAGCTGCACGGCCTCCTGTGGCCACGTTCGTCAGCACTCCCCTCCCCAACCCCAGGCTCGCCCCGCTCAGTCCCCAGGCCCCCCTTCAGGCTGCCCCTCCCCCTCCCGGTGATTTTGGCTCCACCCCAGCCTCTCACCATATGGGGCCCATAGTAGCCAGGCAGGTAAAGGTCGCAGATCTGCACCAGGCACCAGAAGGCCTCCTGCAGACAGAGCACAGGCCGTGAGTGCCCACCACAAAGGGGTGCAGGGGGTGCCCTGGACACCATTTGCGGGGACTCTGGAGCCAGAAGCCTGGCTCAGTGCTGGGGCGCTCTTACCAAAAGCTGCCCTGTGCCCAGACAGACCCACCCGTGAGATTGGGCTCAGGTGATTGAACTTGAGAGTCCCAGGGTTGGGCTCACTGGGCAAGGGTTGAAAGGATCCCCAAGTTCAATCTCGGGGTCCTTGGGGTATTGGGTCAGGGATCATGGTCACATGGTTCACGAGTCACGAGGTTAAGGTGCTGACATCCAGACCCCCAGATAAATGGACCAGGGGCGAAGGTAAAGGGTCCTCGGTCTCTGAGGTCAGAGGTCCTGTGCTTGGGAGGTTTTGGGTCTTAGGTCCAGGGCACAGGATTATTAGGTCCCAAGGTCACTAGGGTTGGGGATGAAGGGTTCCAGATACCTGAATTCAGAGTTCCCTGGGTTTGGGGGGTGACAGGTCAAAGGGGTGGGGGGGTCGGGGTCTTAGGTCCCTAGAACAAGATCGAGGGCACTCACCTCTGGGGGCAGATGCATGAGGAGCACGGCAGCCACAGGGCCCTGGGCCTGGCAGTAACCCTGTTCTGGCCGATACAGAGTGTAGGCCTTGAGTACCTGCAGGAGCCCCTGCTGCCTGTGCCAGGAGACCCCGTTAGGGGCCAGTCCTCCAGTCATCCCTTCCCCACCCTCTGGCAGCCTCTGCCCAGGTCTCGCCACCCGGCCTTGCTGGGTCCCCTGGGATGCAAAGGCATAAAGTTGGTGGGTGGCAGTTGCGGGGGAGCTGGACCAAACATCTGGGGTTGTGAGGCTAGGGGTCTCTGGGAATCACTGGCCTCGTACCCGTGACCCTGGGGTGACACAAACATCTCATGCAGAGGGAACTGGCGGTGCAGGTCCCTGCCAATAGTCTCCATCCACTGCGGGTCTCCTGGGGCTTCCACCAGTTTCTGTGGGTGGCAGGAAGGTAGATGTGAGGGCTCAGAGTGGCGAGGGGCTCTGGGAAGGGGAGGTGGGAGTCCTACCAACTCCTTTACCTGGTAAGTCCCCGGGTTGTTCTCCTGACACACGCGGGCCCCGCATAGCAGGGGCCAGCACTTGACACGCAGGGCTGACGGGATGCCCTTCCGGCACTGCATCTTTACCTGTTGGTGAGGCCAGGTTCCCATTAGGCCCGCCAGGCCAGCCTCTCTGCCCCTCTTGGCTGGCACCAAACACAACTTGTCATGGGGCTAGGACCACTTGGAACGGTAGGAAGAAAAGGCAGGAGGTGCTGGGACACAGGAGGAATGAATGTTGCCTGGGCCCAAGGCAAATGGGGACGAGTCAAGGAGGCCCCGGCGGGGTAATGTCCACTCACCTTCTTGTACCTCCGAGACATGGTTTTCTCCCAGTGCGACGTCATCTCCACCCACTTCATCTCCCTCTGGCGGATGAGGTCTACCGAAGGGCAGCCCGACCTGCCAGCACATTGTACAGGCGCCCAGATGCAGGGCAGCTGTCACCTAGAGCCCACATCTGCCCTTCTCATGTAGCCTGGGTAAACACTGGGGTTGACCTGTCACCCAAGAGTTGCCAGCGGTTGTCATGGGGACAGGAAAGGATGTGGCTCTGATGTGGGCAGAAGCAGGAAGAACTGAAGGGGGTGTGTAGGTATGTGTTGGGGGAGGGGCTGGCTGGCTGTTCCTCAGGATAGGGACACAGACAACTCATCAGGTAATCTAGGTGGACAGAGCCCTGTGCTAGAAGCCAGGAGTCCTGAGTTTGGGTCTGATTTTGTCACTGAGCTGCTGTGTGACCTCAGGCAAGTTTCTTTGTATCTCTGGACTTGTTATACTGTTTGTGTATCAGGAAAGAGGGAGGGTAGGGGAAAGGGTGTGGGTGGGTTCTATGTTTTGGATTTGGGATTCTTGGGCCAGAAGTTAAAAGGGGAAGGAATTTTGGCTTCAATAGGATGCTACCTGGAGCCTGAGGAGGGGTAACCCTAGCTGAGTCCCCAGACCCTCCCAGGATCCTTGAGGTTGGGCCTCACTTTAGGATGCAGCTCTCATCCTCATCCCCATCCTCAATTCCAGCCCCCTCCACCCCCTGGGGGCACCCATCCCCACTTACCCTGGCTCTGCTGAGCTGCCCCCGAAGAAGCCATAGCGGTCAGCCTGCCGATAGGGGCCTGGCCCACTCAGCTCTGAGTCAGACCCCAGAGAGCTGGAGTCATCCTGCAGCTCACACGGCTGCACCAGATCCTCACCCAGGGCCTGGGCCATGGTGCCCCAGACCCTCCGATGCAACAGGCTGCTGGGTGTGGGGAAAGCCAGTATGAGAGGCAGCTCTTGGCCAACCTGGAGCCCGGGCTCCCATGCAGCCAGTTCCCAGCCCCAGAATGGAGCTGTAGGGTCAGAGGGAGGAGGCTTCAGGGTATCTCACCAAGACCCTTCTGTCCCCTCTTCTGGAGGGGGTTAGGCTCTGACATGGCAGAAAGGCCAGGATCTGGACAGAGAGTCAGCCCCAGGCCCAGCCCCTGTCCCCATTCGCCCAGCTTACCTCCCTGCCGCACCTCACCTCCTCTCACTTCCGCCTCAGCCACAGCTTCAACCACCCACTGGGGGCCCCTCCCCAGTGTGTGTGGGGGGGTCACTCCTTCCTCTCAGAGGCTCTTCCGGTCTACCTCAGTGTCCTGGACCATGGGCTCCTCCCACCCACCAGTGGGCTGGGTGAATGCAGGCTTGGGTCCCTGAGCTGGGTGTGAAGGGGCTAGGCCGTCCCAGGGGTGGAGGCCAGGCTGCCTCCAGTTTAGAGGATACTGGAACGTGAAACACTTAATCCAGGGCTTCAAGGAGAATTAGGGTTGATTTAATGTTTGCTCTTTACAAAGTTATACTTTTAACATGCACATAATGCAGCATTTTTACACCACCCAAAAGGCAATTATGGAAACCCTGGCTGGTGTGGCTCAGTGGATTGAG
Source organism: Noctilio leporinus (assembly GCA_004026585.1). Taxonomy (NCBI): domain Eukaryota; kingdom Metazoa; phylum Chordata; class Mammalia; order Chiroptera; family Noctilionidae; genus Noctilio; species Noctilio leporinus. The sequence goes on from PVIW01003710.1 coordinate 105,664, forward strand.
AACCAAAGGGTTGCTGGTTCTATTCCCAGTCAGGGTGCTTAACTAGGGTTGCAGGCTGGGTCCCAGATGGGGGTGCAAGAGAGGCATCTACACATGGATGTTTCTCTCCTTCCCTTCCCCTCTCTCTAAAATAAATAAATAAAATAAAATATATTTTGAAAAGGCAATGATGGAACCCTGGCTGGTGGCTCAGTGGATAAGGTGCCAGCCTTCGAACCCAAAGGTCACTGGTTCGATTCCCAGCCAGGGCACATACCCAGGTTGCAAGCCAGGTCTCCAGCCAGGTCTGTAGCGGGAGGCAGGTGAAAGGAAACCACATATTGACGTCTCTTTCCCTCTCTGCCTCTCTCCCTCCCTTCCCCTCTCTCTCTCTAAAAAAAATAAATAAATAAAAATTAAAAAGGCAATGATGGGACTATAAATATTAATTTATTAATTGAAACTGATAAGAACAGATACTACGCTTGATCTTAGCCAAAAGGCCGAGAAGCGACAATAATTTATTAATTTAGGTTGCACCACAGGCAGCATGAGCCTGTGGTCTCTGGAGCTCTGCCGTCTGGTCCGCGCCCGGGGCGGGGGTGGGCGCGCCGCAGAGGTTCAGGCGGTGGCGGTCCTCCGTGAACGTGGGACCAGCCCCTAGCCAGCTCCGGGCCTCCCTTCTGCACTTGAGGACTGAATCCGGTGTTTGGGGAAGCGATTCTCAACGTGTTCACACCAGGTGGGAAGGACTGTGCAGCCGCTGAAAGAGAAAAACAACTTCACCGCACGTCCGGTCCCACGTCTTCCGAAAGGGGCTGGTCATCCCACGGGGGCTGAGCCAGACTCCACCCCGCCCACAAACCCCGCCCACCGAGCAGGCCCCGCCCCGCCCCGTCACCGAGGCCCCGCCCCCGGGAGCCGCGGCCGCTGCGCCCGGGGCCCAGCGGAGGCGCTATGGAGCTGGGGCAGCGGGCAGGGAGCGAGCGGGGCGGGGCGGACCGGGCAGGGCGGAAGGAGCGCCAGGCCGGAAGGAGGCAGCCGAGGGCGGGAGGCAAGAGCGGGTCCGGAGCTGCTGGGCCGGAGCGGCGGAGCCGCCATGTCCGACAGCGAGAAGCTCAACCTGGACTCGATCATCGGACGCCTGCTGGAAGGTTGGCTGGGGGCGGGGGAGGTCGGCGCCCGCCGCGCCCAGACCCCCGGCCCAGCCCGGAAGTGGCGCGAGGGAGCGCCTGCCCCTCCCAGGGCCAGCTTAGACTGGGCGGGGACGGGCCGCGAGGTCCCGCGGCCACAGCCGCCCCCCACTCCCGGCGCGCCTGGGAGGCTGGGGCTGCTGGGGCACGGGGGGCAGCCCCCCTCTCCTGGGCCGGGGGCGCACAGGTTGGCCTGGTCTCTTGGAAAAGGAAACATGAGAAACTTACCCCCACCCCCCGCGAACACCCCAGGAAAGGGGCCTTTGCTGCGGGGTTTGGGGTGGCAGCCCCTGCCTCACAAGTCCCTTAGAGCGCCTTTAGGGTAGTTGGGGAGGCTACCCCCTGATCTGGGAGGCTCAGCAGCACCATCTGCCCTGGGCAAAGAGGGGCCCGGAGGCCCTGGAGCCCCCAGAAGTGCTCGTAGAGCACCCGTGTCGCCCACCCTCCTTCTGCCTGAGGGACCGGGGTCCTGACGCCCTTTCTGCCTCCAGTGCAGGGCTCGCGGCCTGGAAAGAACGTACAGCTGACAGAGAACGAGATCCGTGGTCTGTGCCTCAAGTCCCGGGAGATTTTCCTGAGCCAGCCCATTCTTCTGGAGCTAGAGGCGCCCCTCAAGATCTGCGGTGAGACCCTGCCCAGGCCCCTTTGCTTCCTAAGGTGGCACTGGCCCCCGAATCCCTGGCTTTTTCTTATCTTGAGCCCAACCCTGGCCCTGGGTTCAAGTTTAGCCCCTGAACTAGGGCTGACCTGGTTCCCTGGGTCACAGGTGATATCCATGGCCAGTACTACGACCTCCTTCGGCTGTTTGAATACGGGGGCTTCCCTCCAGAGAGCAACTACCTCTTCCTGGGGGACTACGTAGACCGGGGCAAACAGTCGCTAGAGACCATCTGCCTGCTGCTGGCCTATAAGATCAAATACCCGGAGAACTTCTTCCTGCTCCGTGGGAACCATGAGTGTGCCAGCATCAACCGCATCTACGGCTTCTACGATGAGTGTGAGTGGCTTTGTGCCTGGAGTTGCCCCAGGCCTGGAGAGCTCTCCTTGCCATTTGGTGGGACTCTCACGTTGGCCTGGTGGTAAGGGGGACGCATCCATGTCTGACAGATACCTGCTAGACTGTGAGTGGTGCAAAGGCAGGGTCCTGCCCTCCTTCCACCTGGTCTAGTACCCAGCAGGAGTACGGTAAACGGCTAACTGAAGGCTGTTCACGTTCTAATGCAGGGCCCTGTCTGGTGACCCCTCTAGTGTATCTGTTACTTAAGCACTTGATGGCTATCTGGACAGGATCCTGTTGGCCAGAAGCTGAGATAAACCAGACCTAGTCTTGGCCTGGTCCTGCTCACAGGGTAGGGGTCGGTACCAACCCTGACATTGTTTCGGATTGAAACTCCGGTTCTGTGGACTCAAGCTGCTATAGGATTCCTCCTGAAGGCTGGTTGGTAGGCAGTGGGGTGAGGGTTGCCTTCCCTGCTCTCCCAGCTGTGTTTGGGAGGCCCCATGAGCTGTTCCCTTCCTCTGCACAGGCAAGAGACGCTACAACATTAAACTGTGGAAAACATTCACCGACTGCTTCAACTGCCTGCCCATTGCTGCCATTGTGGATGAGAAGATCTTCTGCTGCCATGGAGGTGAGGGCGGTTCTGGAGCACCTGCCAAGGGATTTCATGGGAGAAAGGCTCGCCACGTCCCTGAGGCCTAGGGAACATAAGCTCTCAGCTGGCGAACTTTTTCTTGGTTGCCTGAACAGCCCTCCCTGCCTGGGATCTGGGTTTGGATGTCAATTATTGTGGAGTGTTTCCCTGCACCCAGTGTTACATCGCACCCTGCGGTTGTGGCCTCAGCGTTCCACATGGGACTTGGTTGTCCTTTCTCTAGCGCTATGCTCCTAGAAGGCGAATTCTGCTTTCCTGGGCTCCCAGGGGTGCAGGAGAGGGCGGGGGCAGGGAGTGCAAAGGCTGAGCGACCGTAGCTTTCTGGAGGAGACGGGCCTTTTTGAGGCTTGAGGAAGTGATGCGCTATCTGTGTCCCCCAGGCCTGTCCCCAGATCTGCAGTCCATGGAGCAGATTCGGCGTATCATGCGGCCCACAGATGTGCCTGACCAGGGGCTGTTATGTGACCTGCTGTGGTCTGACCCTGACAAGGACGTGCAGGGCTGGGGTGAAAACGACCGTGGTGTCTCCTTTACCTTTGGGGCTGAGGTGGTGGCCAAGTTCCTACATAAACACGACTTGGACCTCATCTGTCGGGCACACCAGGTGGGCTGGCAGTTCTGGTACAGGTGGGAGTGGGACCTGGGCAGCCGGCACCTGCTTAATTGACTGTACCATCCTCACCCAGGTGGTAGAAGATGGCTATGAGTTTTTTGCCAAACGGCAGCTGGTGACCCTCTTCTCAGCTCCCAACTACTGTGGCGAGTTTGACAACGCAGGCGCCATGATGAGTGTGGATGAGACGCTTATGTGCTCCTTCCAGGTGGGGACGAGGAAGGAAGGGGCAGGGGCCCTATGGCTTGGCCCTGTGAGCCTGACCAGTGTTCTCTCTTTCAGATCCTCAAGCCCGCTGACAAGAACAAGGGGAAATACGGGCAGTTCAGTAGCCTGAACCCTGGTGGCCGGCCCATCACCCCACCCCGTAACTCCGCCAAAGCCAAGAAATAGCATCCATGTGCCCTCCCTGTGTCCCAGATGGTAGATTGTACAGAAACCATGCAGCCATGGGGGATCACGGTGGTCTCCTAGCCCTGCTTGTCACAGGGAACACAGAGCCTTGATATATTCTGCTCTTTTTAGGGGGAAAAAAATCAATAGCAGTGTCCAGTCCCCTAGGGCTCCCTCTGCCTGTGCCTTGGGTACGAGCAGGATCCTGGGGCTGAGGCTGCAGCTCAGGGCAAAGCAGGGCCAGGTTGTGGGTCTCCAGTCTCGCTTGGCCTCAGGGCTGGCGGCTGCACCCCAGGCAACCCATCTGGTCTCTTGAATAAAGGTCAAAGCTGGATTCTTGCCCTGGCTTGTCTCCCTTGTCCAAAACACGGCCTGGCATCCTTCTGCCCAGTCATTCAGGAGGGTAGGCTTGCTGGGCATGGGGCCCTAGTCAGGGCAACCCCAGCCACATACTAAAGCCCACAAGTCCTCAAGTTCCCAGCCAAGGCCAAAGAATATTGAAAAATATGAACAGTGAATAGTCTAGGCCAGCCATCAGATGTTCCAGAGGTGTGCCCGGGATTTGGGGGAGGGACAGGTCATGATTAGCAGAAAAGGTGGATTGGCAAGGGCCACCAGCCCCACTATTTCTTTTCCTTAGAGAAAGCAGGTATCCAGCTTTGGCCACAGGTTGGAAGGTGCCAAGCCTGGAAACACATGATTGGTTGGGGAGACATGACAGGGCCTAGGCCTATTTCTAATAGCCAGTTAGGACATGAGGACACAGTAGGACCAGCCAGCTCAGCTCCAGCCCAGCCCAGCTTTTCCACCCACTAGGATGGAGACCCAGCTTGGCCCCTGGCTGGTGTTGAGAATGGGAGACTGCGGCTTCATGTGGTCCACGGCCTCCAGACACAGAACTCAGTTCAGGCTTCGCCCTCACTGTCTTCAGCCAGCACAGAGCTAGGGCCCAGCGGGGAGTGTTCAGGGGCCAGGATGGAACCAAAGAACAGTGAGCGGAACTGGGAAAAAAGGAAGCAGAGTGAGTTGTGGAGACATTTCCCTCCTGGCTTCTCCCATCTCCATCTCCACCTCCAGCCTCTACCTTCTTGGGTGGGGGTGTCCCAGGCACTGTACTGAGCTCATCTTCATCTTCATCTTCCTCAGAGTGGCAGGGAGGCTGGAGACCAGGTGAGAGGGAAATGGAGGGGAGTATCCTGGAGCTCTCACTGCCCACTGTGGTTTCCATGGCGATCATGTAAGAGTCAATGTCGTCATTGGCAAAGTCATCCAGGTCGGGGGTGCTGCAGGGAGAGATGATGTCAGCAAAACACAGGGAAAGAAGAAAGCAGAGCCCACCTTGGAGGGCTGAGGGTGGCTGCTGTGGGGACAATGTGACCACACTGGTGATCTTACTTTTTGTTCCTGATGTGGTTAGAGGAGTGAGGATACAGAGGTTAAGTGGCAGCTTCTCGGAGGGGATGGAATCTTCTGATCAGAATTTAGGTAGGGGCCTGAGGGAGGCATCCTGGGGTCCAGTTTAGCTCAGCTTGGGGAGGGGTGCAGCAAGTCTGGTGAGCTGGGGCACTTGGTGCCCAGGTGCCTACCTTCCCAAGAGACATAGGAACTGGAAAGCACTAGGACCCAGGGACCTGTTAAGTCAGGGGTGCTAAACCAAACTTCCTCTGCTTAAACTATACTGGGTCCATCCTCCCTAACCCCCCTTGCCTGGGAGGAAGATCAGAGGGGAGGCCTCAGCCAGAGAAGGAAACTAACTTGACCTTGGGGACACTTCCTGGATGGGAGGGACCTTGACACACAGCTGACCAGGAAGGCTGAGCCTGTGGGGCTGGAAGCTGTGAGCACTACAGGGAGCCTGAGAGAGAGGGAGAGAGTGAGAGAGAGTGTGTTTGTGTGTAGCCAGGAGGTACTGACGCTGGAAACGGCAGCTCAGGCCAGGTGCACCTGCAGAGGCAAGGACAGAAGTGGACCTGTAGGAACCCTCACCTGTGAGCCTGAAGCTGAGGTGCTGGTGGACGGACCTCTGGGGAGCGCAGGGCCTGGGAGTTCGGGGAGGGATCCGAGAGCGTGGCCAGGACGAAGTGGCCATCCAGCAGGGTGTCCTGGACAGTAAAGATGGCTGGCCTGGGCAGGTGACAGGTCCCAGAGAAGTAAGGGCCCTTTGGCTCCTGGCACCCCAGAGCCCACCCTCCCTGTCCTGGGGCTGGGAATTACCTGCCAGGGGTATCGAAGTGAATGCTAAGGGACAAGTTTGCTGACTCTGCAAAGCTCAGGAGCCCCTGGGAGGGGAGAGGTAGAACAGTTTAGGCCCTGGGTAGGGCAGGAAGGACAGGGTGGTAAGGGTATAGGGGGAAGCTCACCCGAAACTCTTTGAGGCAAAAAGTGATGGCCACCCCTTCTTGGGCCTGCAGCTGCTGGAAATCCTCCTCCCCAATGCTCATCTCAGTCACCATGGCTTTGACGGTGCTGTCTGTGGGGGCAGACACAGAAAGAACCTGGGCCCATGGGTCCCAGCCCCTTCCACCCTACCCTGCTCCTCACCCCCGGCCTTGTCCAGCTCCCTCACCTGCCTCCTCCTCCTGGTAGCTGCGCAAGATGACCCTGCGGCCATGGCTGATGCCCAATGTCACTTCGGCCAGTGCAAGGGGGAAGGGAAGAACAGCCTCTCCCAGAACCCTGTGAAGAGGGCACAGCACGGCACCTGAAGGTTGACCCTGCCCAGAGGCTCTGCTCTCAGAGGACCTGAGGCAGGGCAGTGGCGTGTTTGCCTGCATTGTAGAACAGCCAAGGGCCAGGCCTAGCAGGCCCCAGGAGGGAGGACAGGCCCCATCAGAAGTGCCTGGGCTCTTGTGGGAGCAGAGTTCACTGCAAGTGATGGGCAGGCAAGAGCAGAGCCCTGAGAAGGCAGCAGGAAGGATGGGCTGTGCCAGGCAGGCAGCACATGCCCACCCCAGGGTTGGGAACCACATCCATGCCATCCTTACACACTTGGCCTTCAGAAAGAGCCCTCACATCCTTGTTTTTAAGGCATACGTAGGTAATAATAACAAATGATGTAACAATCTAGAATCAGCCTCAAGACAATTGGGACAGAAGCTAACATCTGCTTTTATAGATATTTAAAATTCATAAGAAAGAGTTCTCCTTAAGAGAGAAATAGCCTCACAATCCAGACCAGAGGTGACAAGCCTTTCCTTTCTCTACCCAAAGGAGCCCTGAGCACTACCAACAGAACACAGAAAATCATACTGTTGGGACCCAAAGGGACCTTCAAATTATCATGACTTATAGCTAACCCAAAGAAATAAGGCACTGGGTTACTTGAATGCCAAGAGCAGCCAGCATGGGCCCGAAGGGAACCACCCTGCAGCACTGGTCTTCTGCTGCCAGGGGCCTGTGCCTCAACTGGCATCCCCGTCATCTGCACCCAGCCTTGGGTGCTCAGATTGACCAGAATAGTTCCGGCACCAAGCTGCCTGTTTAGGCTGGCCCCCTGCCTTGCCCTGAGGACTCCTCAAGGCTAGAGACGGGGCAGGTAGCAAGAGACGCTGCACTGGAATGCCTTCGCATCTGCTCAAGCCTGAGACCTGCTCTCTAGAAGAGGAACCAGAATGGGTCCCATTGGTGTGGAGAATGCAGGCTCTTGAAGACAGTGAAGAGCCTTAAAGCAAGGGAGAGCCTGCCCCTCCCCCACTCAGCCTCTACCCATAAAGAGGGAGACAAGGGGCTCCCAGAAATCCTGTAAAGGAAATGGCATAAGTGCCTTCATCTTTGTTGTTTTTTAATAACTTTAAAAAAAAATCTTATTTCTAGAGAGGGTAGAGGACGAAGAAAGTGAGGAAAAGAAACATCAAAGTGTGAGAGATACATTGATCAGTTGCCTCCCACATGCCTCCACTGGGGATCTGGCCTGCACCCCAGGCATGTGCCCTGACCCAGCATCAAACTTGAGACCTTTTGGTCCACAGGCTGGTGTTCAATCCACTGAGCAACAGCAGCCAGGGCTAGAGGTGCCTTCTTAGGTTGACCCTTGAAGCCCCACAGAAGGAAAACAAAGACCTAGGGCTCAGCTTTTTGGCAGGAGGTGTACTTACTTTGCTGGGGCTCGGAGCACATGGGGGCAGGAGGCTGGGTTGAAGACAGCCTGCAGGGACTCACAGTCCTGGAAGGACAAGTTGTGAGTCTTCCTCACCCCTGGACAGGCAGACAGGGTCTCAGAGGGCCTTGCCAACCTCCCCCCTCCCACCCTAGGGACGCCCCTGGCTGGCCAGCTGCCTGCTCACCGTATCTGCAGTGCAGTTGGACCACCAGGCGGCTGCTTCTGCCATTCATGGAGACGCAGCATTTCTCCACAGTCTTCTCCAGCATCACCAGCGAGCGGAAGACGGACAGGAATGACTACGTAGGAGAAACCCATCAGGCCAGCACTGTGCAGCCACCCACCAGCTCTCCCATCCCCTGTAGGCCCTGGCCGCATCGCAGGCTCGGCACCCCCACATCAAGAAGGCGTTCTCTCAACATTTCGGGCATTCACACACTTCTAGGCCTTTGTTCATGCTGCTCCCCGTCTGGAATGCCTTGAAAGACCTACTTGACCGTCACCACTCTCTCCAGATCCTCTCCACCGGCCACCCCACTCAGGGTCTTCCCGACGGCCCCCACACACACCTCCCCCCGCCGGCGTCTACCAGGTGCCCCGGCGCAGGAACCCTGCGGCTGCGGGCACAAGGGCCTCACCTTCATCAGGACCTTACAGCGCAGCGGGTCCTGCCCAGCGGTGGCCGCCTGGTACTGCTGGAAGAAGAGCGGGGCAAAGAGGAAGCAGGCATAGGCGGAGCGGGCGGAGTTCACGGTCCGGAGGGAGAGCTGGGCCATGCAAAGCAGCGAGAGGGGCGTCAGGGCCGGCGGCGACCCCGCCCTCCGCCATCACCCGCTGGAACCCCCGGTCCGCTTCCGGTCGTCCGCCGCCTCCAGGAAGCCCTCCCCGAGGCGGCCTCCGCACTGCTCCCACCGCCCGGGCCTTAGCCGGGGCCGGCGCACTCGGCCTTCTCTCCAGCCGCCCCCGCCAGCGGCACTTCAGGGATGCGGCTGCGCTCCATTCCCACACCCGCCAGGAGGAAGGTGACAGGGCCAAACGGACGCCTCGGCGCCCGGGGCTGGACACTGAACCGCGGCCAACCAATCTGTCCACCGGCGGAGGCGCGACTCGAGCCCAGGCTGGGGCTCCGCTGGGATCCCCGGACCCACGCGCCGCGGAGCCTCACCCCGTCTTCCTGGGGCTCCAGGTAGAGCTCGTCGCCGACGCGGGACAGAGAGTGGACCGCCTTGCCGAGCACTGCGCGGGCGGAGAAGCGGTCAGGCTGGGGCCAGGGCAGGCCACGTGCCCCCCGCCGGCCCCGACTCACCCTTCACGTTGCCGCCCGCCACCACACACTTCATGCCGCCCGCAGCCCCGAAGCCGGGCCTGGCCTGCGACCGGGCTGCGACGGGCGGCTGGCGGGCCGCCGGCCCAAGCGGGCCCCGCGGGAGGTTCCCTCCCTTCTCGGCCTCCGCAACCGCCGCCGCCGGTTCCCTTCGCGCGCGCTGCCCTGACAGCCCCGCCCCAGCCTCCTCATTGGTCCACACGCCCCCTCGGTCACGTGAGGGAGCCCGCCGCGGGTTCCGCTGTCACGTGACGAGGCCCCGGGCGGAGGGGCGGCTGGTCACGTGAGCGAGCGCGGGGCGCGGGTTTAGTTTGGCCCCTCCCGCGGGCTCCCGGCCGGGCCCGTCTGCGCCCTCGGGAGCCGGTCGCGGGGCGCTGCGGCCGCGGGGAGCCCAGAGGCCGCGGCCCCGGGGCGCTCGGCGGGGGCAGCCGGCTTGAGTCACCAGTTCGGTGCGGATTTCCTGGGTGCCGGTCCGGGGTACGGCGTCGAGGCAGGACCGCCGCACCCAGTCCGGGCCGGGGACTGGGGTGCGAACAGCAGCCACCAGCGCTAAAAAGAGGTGAAAGCAACTGCGGCCCGTCCCGCCGCGAGAGGAGGCTGTGCGATCTGGCGTCCAGAATCCCGTAGACAGCTGAACGGAGGCGTCTCGGGCTGGGCGGGGGGGGCAGGTGGGCCTGGCGCGGGGAGCCAGGAGAAAGGCTCGCGGTGTGGGGGCCACACTCCGTGGGGGGCGACGCGGGGAGAGCGCCTCGCAGAGGGTGCGGCCGCCACATGCAAGGGCGCTCATGAGAGCATATCGAGGATTGTACGAGGTTAGAATCCTACGATGTGGCCATGAAAGAAAAAGACCTGGACTGTGCAGAAGGGTTTCATGAGCCGGGGCTGCCTACCCTGACCCTGGGCGTCAGTCCCCCGGTGTAATGCGGAAGGCGATTCCCAGGGGAACTCGCTGATCCCTGGTTTTCCGCAACACAAAGATTCCGGAGCTTTGAAGGGCCCCAGGCATCCCTGCATTGGTCGCGCGGGCCTGGCCTTGCCCCTCTGGTGCTGTCCACAGCAAGGACGATGTATTTGCGGACCCCGCTCTAGTTCCCTCCTGCCCTCAGCTCCCCTCCCTCACCGGACTTCCCTAGAGCACCGACGGCGGTTATTGGGGGTCCCTGTATATGGAACCGCCTCTGTGCAGGCATATAGGTCAGTAAACCGGGATCCATCCTTGACTTCACCCTCCCTCACCGCACGTACTACAAATCTTAAGTAACCCCTGACTCCTCCACCTTCCAAACAGATGGCAACTTGGACCTTCCTGGGCCACCTCCGGTGCCATCGTGCTGGCTCAGGACCTCACCACCGCTCACCTGGACGACTGTGCATCCGAGCTCTCACAGTGGGCTCCTGCCTCCAGCCTGTCTCCTCCAGCCACTCTCCATACAGCACCACTGTGACCTTCCTGAAATGTCAATCACCTCACACCTCGCCCTTGTTTAGACCAGCCAGTGGTTTCCAACTGCAACACTTGCCACCAAATTGAAACTTTTTATCCCCTCTTAACTGTAAGGAGCCGCCCCAGCCATCTCTTCACCTGTCTGCCCTTCATCCGAACCCACCACCTGCTTTTCCTTCTTGGGATCTCTTTGTAGGCTGGTCCCACCACCTGGAATGCTCTCCCCGCTCTGACTTGCTGGCTCCTTCTTGTCCTAGGGCTGAGCTTCAGTTGCCTGTCACTAGGCCTTCTCTGTCCCTCCCGCTCCTCTCCCACTAAGCCCTTGCTCTGGGTTAGTTACAGCGCTAAGCACAAGGCAACAGTTATTTCGAGAACGTGTGTACATTTAACGCTGTCATCCCCATTTGTATGTCAGCTTGTGAGCACAGGGACCATGTATGCCTGTTTTGCTTGCCGCACACAGGGCTGGCCCTCACGTGTTCAGTGGACAAACGTGTGATCCCCAGGAGCCTGAGCCACCTCCGAGTCATTCCTAAGAGCCCTCTGCCTACAGCCCCGCCCTTTCGGGGACAAGAGCTGCCCCACATTCTGTCAGGAGACCCAAAGAACCCAGCACAGCGACTTGCTTCCTCCCCTTTACTCCTCTTCCTTGCAGGGTCTGTCCCTCTCTTTTACCCCTGTGTAAGCAGGAGCAGCCTCAGCTTCTCCACCTCATGCCACACTGTTACCTGAGCAGCCCAACTGGAACTGGAGACGGAAGCTAAACCTCCCTGGGAAGACCAGGGCAAAAGGCTGTGAGTAATCCTCACACAGTCGAGTCTGCCCTTGACCCCTAGGGCTGTAGGGTCCTGTGGCCCTGAGGTCTCAGGGGCAAGGCTCAGCTGAGAGGGAGACAAACTTGTTAGAACTTCGTTCAGTCACACACACGTACCTCCACAAAGTTGGAGCTGGCCCTGCTGGAGGGCCCAGACAAGAGAAGGAGCCTGGAGCCAAGAGGCAGGAGGTGTGGGTGTCTAATCTGTGCTTCAACATGGACTCGCTGTGTGACTTCGGGCAGGTCCCTCCCTGTCTCTGTCAATTGATGGCAAGAGATGCTCACTGAGGTGGCCCTCATCTGGCCACAGCCCTAGAGAGGAGGTGCAATTGGCTGCCTTGCTTCTCCCAGGCTATGGGGCTGAAAGAGAGCCCCACAATTGGGCTGAGAAGCCTCTTCAGGCTTGCAGTTGGCATGGCCAATAACACATCTCAGGTCCAGAGGGAGGATTCCCAGTGTGGCATGAGGGCCTTGGAACTGTCAGCAACCCTCTGTGTTGGGCAGCGGGAGACAATTTGGGGTCTATGCCAGAAGTCAGGAGGCCTGTGGGGAGCCCTAGCCCTACTGACAAATAGCCTCAAGCAAGTCAAGGCCTTTCTCTGGGCCTGTTTCCCCTTGACAAAGTGAAGGGTATGGATGACATGCTCTCTCAGGACCCTTTCAATCACTAGATTCAGTCTTTGCCATACCCAGCAGTAGAGATGGCCTCCTGTAAGCATGGAAGTGTGTATAAAGTGAGGATATGGAAATGAGGAAGGTGCTTACCATTTCAGACTTTAAAAATAATTCCATGTCCTGGCTGATGGCACAGTGGATAAGGCGCCAGCCTGCGAACCCAAAGGTTGCTGGTTCTGTTCCCCAGCCAGGGCACAGAACCAGGTTGCAAGCCAGGTCTGTAGCTGGAGGCAGGTGAAAGGAAACCATACATGGATATCTCCCTCTCTGCCTCTCTCCCTACCTCTCTCTCTGAAAATAATAAATAAAATCTTTAAAAGAAAATAATTCTATGTTGGGAAATTTCTCCAGTTCAACCACCACTTCTCACCCAATTGATTAGAAACCCCCAGAGCTCAGTCAGTCAGTCATTCAACACATTAGACACACTTCTCTAAGTTCGGGAGAGTATAGGACACAAGTCCCTGCTGTCCTGGGCTTCCACTGTGCTGGACAGAGACAGACAAAAGGGACTGGCCTGAGCAGGGCTCTGACAGAAGTCTGCTGGGCTGTGCATGCAGAGGAAGTGCTGTTTGCGTGGGTTTCCTGGAGTAACCAAGAGGGCAAGGCAGCGCTGAGCCTGAGCTCGCGGACACTACTTGCCCACCTGTTGCTGGCTCGCCAGGTGCCCTGGCACCGCCCTGCGCGCGGGCCTTCCTCCTTCCTCAGCGTGTCTCCCGGCAACCCGCGGAGGCGCAGCACGTGGCCGTGGCTTAACGAGCCTAGATTGAATGGCAGAAGAGCATAGGATTCGAGAGGTTGCAGGACCTGAACCCAGGTTGTCTGTTGAGGTGGACAGGGAGTTCTAGGCACCAGCCTGCCTCGGTGGGCATCCTGGCTTCATCACTTCCAGGCTGTGTGCAAACACATGTGGCTGATCTCTGAGCCTCGGGTTACTCATCTGTAAATTGGGGAAGGGAACCTGTTGCCAGGATGAACTTAGTCAATGTTTACAAATCTCAGCACGCGCTGTCAGAGTTGCTATGGTGATTATTGCCGTGTCCTGCCTCCTTCACCGTGGGTGTGCCCACGCAGGATTTTAGGGTCAGAACCAAGAACAAAATAAGTCATCACTGTGGATGGAGCCAGGGTGAATCCACACTAAGAGAGCCCCCCTGAGAGACTAGAGAGAGAAAAGGCCTGAGGGCCAGGGACTGGAAAGTACTCACAGGACCCTGATGGGGACAGAAGTGGGACCCAAGGAAGAGGTGTGGGAGAGGCTGTGGCTGTTGCCACTCATGGGGCTCCTCAGTTCTGGGCCCTCTGGGCCTTCTGCCTCTTGAGGAGAATGCGACTCTCTGTCCTCACTGGCCGAGGCCAGTGTGAGGCAGGGGCAGTGCCCACATGGTCCAACACGGTGGGCGCGCAGACAAAACCAGGTCTCTCCGGTCTGCGGGCGGAGGCGGAGGGGAGATGGGAGGGAACTCTGTAAACTCACAGCAGGAGTGGGAAGGGGGAGGCTTAGGCTTGTTCACCAAAGCCCAGCACGCCGGAGTTACAGGGCCCCCTTGGATCGCGAGTGAGGTAGGGTTAGGACGAATCAAAGACAGCGAGCTTCAGCCAGCAGGGGGGACACCGATGGAACTCATTACTCCAAGATGTGGTCTCGACTGGGAATATAAATAGCTTCACAAAAGGTTTAGATAAATCCGTGGATGACAGCTCCATTCATGGGATAGAAGGGGAAGGAAGAGGTTGGGGCCCACTGGGCAGTGGGGAAAATCTCCGCTCGTGGACCTGGCCTCCCTCAGAGCGCCTCAAGGGCTCAGGCCACAGGGACCCCAGGCGGCAGCAACGGTGCCCCTGCAAGCTGGAGCCTGGCCTGTGTCCCGGCAGCCCTTGACTTAATAACCCACAACACTCCCACCCACTGTCTTGGGGGAATCCCTGGCCAAGCCGTCCCCTGAGGGACCAGCAGGGGGAGACAGACACCGTGTCCAGTCCAGGTCCCAGACCCCAGCCAAGCTACTCACCCTTCCATGGCAAGCCCTGCTGGGGCCCAGCTCTCCCCCACACCAGCTGGGCACCTGAAGAGGGAGGGGCTGAGGTGGGCTTACCACACGGACGGTGGGGGGTTAGGTGGGTGGGGGTGGCAGAGGCTTCAGAAAACTGAAGGAGGCCAGGGCAAGAAGGAGGCCACTAATGAAGAGCAGAGTGGTCCTGGAGCCATCTTGCCCTCTGAGCCCTTGGATGGCAGGCATGGTCTCTATAGGTCCACACTGTCCTGTGGGGCACATACAGGGGGTCTTCTGCAAGCACCGCGGATAACCGAACCCTGCAAGTCTGTGTGCCAGCTCCTCCCCAGCCCTGGTGACTCTCCCGCTTTTGCCACTCAGCTCGGCCCCAGCCCCTCTGGAAGCCTGCCCTGACATCCCCGTCCGCTGACCTGTCCTGTCTTTCTGCACCACAGCCCTTTACAAAAACCTCCTTAAGTTCTTCAGTCTGTTTCATTCAGCAAATGCTGCAGCAGCTGGTGGCTGAAACCCACACGTGCTCACAGCGCTCTCTGTTGAGGGCCACGTGGTGACCTCACAAAGGTGTGTTCAGGGCCTGCAGACAGATGGCCCGAAAGCCAGGGACAGGGCTGGCACCCAGCAGAGCCAGGGTTGGTTGGCTCCTCTCATCCCTTCCCAGCAGCCCACAGGGTTGCCCTCTGGCTCCAGCCCCCTACCAGAGGCTACCTGGGATGTGCAAACGATCAGGAATCATTTACTGCTGGAGGAGAGTGGAGCAACAGCCCAACTCTAGAACTCTCTGGAGATCTGCATCTGTGCCCTGTGTGGAGAGTCAGAGTGGGGGTGATGGGGACAGGCTTCAGGAAGGCAGAATCAAAAGAACAGAGAAGAAGGAGAAAAAAAAAAAAAAAAAAGGAACAAAGAAGGTGCAGGCATGAAAGCATGGGGGACTTGCAAGGGGGTTAGTGGCTTGATTAGGAGAAACAAGAGGGTAGGGCGCGAGGGGCAGATGACAGCAATATTTATCATTATTGGGTGAGAAGTGCCTGAGATTTGACTTGTATTAATTCAATCACTCCTTATTCTCACCTTCGCCTTATGCAAGAGAAAACTGAGGTGTACATGGGCCAAGTGACTTGCTCAAGTCACAACTGGGAAAGACCAAGTGGTCACCCTTAACCATGTCACTCCCAACAGTGCAGGCACTTGGGATGACAGACAGTAGGAGTGGGACTCTCATCACTGCCTCATAGGGGTGGCCCCAGGGAGGTGCTGTCTGTCCCCTGCCCCTCCAGGGCCCCTGAGCAGCCCAGACCTTCAGGAGAAAGCCCTGGGAAGCCTGAGGGAGGGTGGCTGGTGGGGAGGGAGGGGACAGAGCGGGAGGAGCAGCAGTGACTCAGCAGGGCAGGATAAGGATCTTCCAGCCCAGGAAGAGGTAACCCCACTCCTCTGCCAGGGGAGACGGAGTCACGGAGCCCGGGGCATGGGTTGGCCAGGGCAATGGAACATCCTGGGAGAGTGGCGGGGAAAGCTCTGACAGGCAAGGGAGGAGCTGGGCACTGGGGGGCATCCCTTCTGCCCCTGCCCATCTCACACACTCGTCGACCCAGACATCCCCACAGATGGGAAGCAAGAGGCCAGGTAGGGCAGGGAGTGGCCAGCAGAGCCCCTTTTGGCTTTAAGGGGAGGCAGGTGGGTGCGGCATCCTCCAGGAGGCCTGAGCTGGTCCAGGTGTGGGTGGGGGACACAGGGTAGGGTAGGGCCCTGGCTGAGGTAGGAGGAGGCCCAGGGGTTTCCGCTGACATCATGGCCACCTCAGGGTGAGGCAGGGCTCTCTGGGCTCCTGCCCATTGGAGGGAAAGGAAAAGGCCCCCCCCCGCTCCTGTCTTTCCTCACCCTCCTGCCCTCAGCGGCCCCAGGAGTAGTGGAGAGGAGGTGCTCTTCCCAAGGACAGATTGGAGGGTGGCCCCTGTCTGGGCCGCCAGGGTCCCTGAACCTACCTAGCCCCTCCCTTTGCAGCCCTTAGGAAGTGCAGGGATTCTGGTCCTGGTTCTGCAGGCAGGTGGTCCTCTAACCCCTGCCCAATCCCTTACAAAAGCACTGCTCCTAGAATCGACAGTTCCAGCGGAGGGGACTACAGCACTCTTAGGGTTGCCTCGCACTGACCCATAAGGGCAATGTGGGGCGACAGCCCAGCATCACAGTCAATTCATGTCAGCAGTGGGTGGTGGTCAGGGGCGCCCAGGCCTCTGCTTCAGGCACATGAGGACTCTGTCCCAAGGAACATCTCAGAGTCCTGAAGAGAAAAGGCCTGAGGCCTGGTCCAGGTTAGATGCTGCATGCCCTGGGGCACTGGACAAGTGCTGCCCTTTCTGGAGTGCCCCCAGCACCGGCCTCTTCTCTGTTCAAGAGTCCCCTGCCTCAGTGCCCCTCCCAGGTTCAGTCTGTGAGGTGTACTTAAAGGGCATGGTGCTGAAGACAGACAGTCCTAGGCTCTGGTCCTGGTTCTACTATCTGTGTGACCTTAGATAGGTGACTTCATCTCACCAAGCCTCAGTTTCCTCATGTGTAAAAAGGGGAAAAAGCAGTTCCTGTTTTATAGGGTTATTGTAAGAATGAGATTAGCCCTGGCTCATGTGGCTCAATGGATTGAGCACCCACCTGCGAACTAAAGGGTCGCCAGTTGGATTCCCAGTCAGGGCACGTAACTGGGCTGTATGTCAGGTCCCCAGTTGGGGACAGCGAGGGGCAACCACACATTGAGGTTTCCCTCCCTCTCTTGCTCCTTTCCCCTCTCTCTAAAAATAAATAAATAAATAAATATATATTTAAAAATGAGATGATGGGGGGAAAAGGTGGGTGGGTGGGGGACAGAGGGGAGCAAAAAGGGGATGGATGTAATACAACAACAATAAAATTTAAAATAAAAAAAAAAGAGATGAAACTGTCCACTTAAAGCCAAGCAAGCCAGGTGGGGGCAGCAGGCTGGCTGTGTGACCCTGGTAGCCCTGCCTCTCCTGCCACACACAGCGCAGCTTCCACCTCAACCCCTCAGCCCCTGAGAACTCCGCTCTGTGTCCTTGGCACTTGGCATGGAGTCAGGACCCTAGAGATGTGTGGTGACCAAATGAATGAATTAGTGGGTGTCCTTGCTCACCTCTACCAACTTCTCTGCCCCCAAGCTCCTGCTCGCTCACCAGGAAGCAATCAGGCCGGAAGCCTCCGGGGCTCAGAGATCCAGGACACCCAGAGGCCAGGGCCCACACAGGGCCAGCTCTTGAGTTGCCTGTGACTTGGTGTTGTTGGGGCATCTAGACAGCCTCCCCTGGGGAGGCCAGCTGTGGGGGGAAGGTGGGAGGGAGAGGTGGGAACCTAGCTTGTCCCTGAGCCACAGAGGGCAGCTCAGTCACCCCCCGAGGCTGGCCTCATCCAGCCACACTCCCCAGGGCCTCGCCTACTACCCCACCGTGGACAGGAAGGTGTGGACCCTAGAAGGCCAGAGAGAGGGCAGCAGAGCAATGTCCCCAGTGTCCTCCTCATCAGCTCACTGCCATCCCCACTGTCCCAGGTGACATGATGCGCTTGTCCCAAGGCCACACGGGCTAATGGGAAGTCCAGACCCCTGCCCACTGCTACCTCAGTTCCTCTGCCTCTGGTGCCACTAACCCTCCGGCCACCTAGTCACATTTCCCCCCTGAGGCTCTACCTCCCCTGAGCTCCCCTTCTCTCACCATCCTCTGGTCACAGATGTTTAATGAGTGTCTCCTGTCACAAGACGGAAATTCTTGAAGGCAGGGGTGGCTTTTCCTCCTCCCTCTGTCCTTTACAGCACCCAGCAGGGGACCAGCAAAGACCTGCACACCACACCAAGGATCTGGATCTGGTTGGGGGGGTCTCCTCTAACCTCTGCCCTGTCCCCACCAGCGGCCCTACGTCACTCAAGCAGGAAGAGCCATCGGGGAGCAGGAGCCTTCCTGAGGTCCCCAGCTGGTCCCCAGCTGGCCCTGAGAGGGCAGCCACCTGTGCCCTGCCACCACAGAAGCCAGTAGGTGTCCTTCCCTCCTGCCTCTCCTTCCTTCCTTCTCCCTGCAGCCGCAGAAGCCCACTCCCATTTGGGGTTTGGCAGAATAAAGGCAGTCTTTCCTCCTGCGGCCCCCACCCCACCCACTGGCGGCTCCTAGCCTGCTGCCCTTGCCCAGACACGGCAGAGGGGCACAGGCGGCTTGGAGGTGCAGCTGATTTTCCCTTTGGCAGTAGGGGGGAGGGGGAGGGGAGAAGGTCCCCCACTGCCCACTCCGCGCCCCCCAGGGCAGAGGGCAAGGCTACAAGCCCAGACAAGAGGCAGAGCAGAATATGACTCCCCCTGGGGGGGTCACGGCCAAGCCCAGGGGCTGTGTGCAAGGCCAGCTACCCCTGCACCCACCTAGCCGGTCCCCTCCCACACTTGCAGCCCTTGGCTCCTGCAAACCAGCGCTCTCCAGACTCCTGAGGCAAACATTTGTGGGGGGCAACATGGTAAGCACCCCCCCAACCACAGAGCCTGTTCCTCTTCCTCCCTGGGCTCCTGCCTCCTCCCCGCTCCCCTCATTTATTTGCCTTTGTGTCTCCTCCTTCCTGCCCTGCCCCTTCTCTTCTCCCTCGTCTTCCCTCAGCCCCCACCCCTCCCTCAGCTCCCCTCCCCCCTCCCGGCCCCCCTCTCCCACGGGGGGGGGGGCGCTTTCTCCCTGACTCAGCAAGGTGCTTTACAAGGTGCTGAGGGGCTCAGCCAAATCCAAACCACATTGTCCGCGCAGACGCTCTCGGGGCGCAGGCTCCGCTGCCCGCTCCCCTCCCGCCCTCCCGTCGCTCCCTCCCTCTGCCGGGGTGGCTGCTAGGGGACCTCCTGGCCGGCCTCAGTGCCAGTCACCCACTGGGCATCTGCCTTCCTGACCTTGGCATGGGCATCAAAGATGGTTGGGCTCACCGGCCAAGAATGTCATTGAAACTTCAGCGCTCCGTCCGGGGAGGGGGGCGGGGTGAGGGGA